>PVJO010002424.1:0-144153 GCA_004026905.1 Hystrix cristata
TACATCTCACCAAAACCTGCCCTGTGTGCAGCTACAGGATATAATGTTTTCCCTCCTGGGTTTTGCTATTGCTTTGGTCTAATCTTTTCCGGTCTCCCTATTCTTTCCTTTTTGGATGGGAATATTTTTCCTGTGCCACTGTATGTTGGAAATATTTTTTATTTTTTATTTTTTACAAGATGTCACAGCTAAGAGTTTGCTTGGAGTACCAGAGAAGACTTTGGATTTGGACTTTGTAGCAATCTGTTAGGACTGTAAACTCTTAGAGAGGGACTAAATACATTTTATATAACAAGATGGAAATGAGCCTTTTTGAGGCCAGGAGCAGATCGTTATGGTTTAGATCTCAAATGGCCCCCAAAGTCTGAAGGTAGGACCTGGTGAGAAGGGGCAGGTCACTGGAAGCATGACTTGCAAGGGTACATTTTCATCCCTGGATCCTCTCTTTGCTCTCTGCCTCCCTGCCACTGTGAGGTGAACAACTTTCTTTCGCCATGCCCTTTCACTGTGCCATTTCTGCCTTGGGAGTCCCGAATCCACTGGAACCGTCAGTCAAAATAAACCTCTCCTCCTCTAAATTGTAAGTGTCAAGTATTTTGTCCTAGGGACAGGAAAGAGACTAATACACGGAGCATCTTACCAGTGGCACCTTAGGAGATACACAAAGCCACGAGCTCTCTCCTGGACTTCCACTCTTAGAGTTGTGCAGGAATAGAAAGCATCCTGGTTTTCACAACTAGATTTATGGCCTCCCAATTTATACAGATAGAAATCTCTACTGAATTTTCCTCCCTTAAAAGTGTTACACTTGTACAAAATGTCCCATCTAGAAGGGAAGCTGTGGGTACTGCCAGGAACTTCTTAAAAACCTTGATAAATAGAGTTTTATATTTAGCTCATATTGTCACATCAAACAATTTCACAGGTCACTGGTTACCCTAGAATCAGCTTCTGCTCCTGGTCTCATCAGTTGTTCTAGGCCACAATGGGGGTAGGGGGTAAGTTGTCCATAAAATACATGGAAACCATGTTGTTCAATTCTCCCTTCATGAGCTGGTGGCATCTGGATGTTGGAGAATAAGAGAATATACACTTAACTCAACTCCTAACACTTGAGTAGTATCGTTATTTTGAGCTTTGTTCCATAAAGAAATACGTAAGTCTCCTTAGTAGCCTACACTGGGGTTTCCCATCACCACTTAATGTAAATCATAATAAGTCTCAGTACTTCACGTAATTACTTTGTATTTTATGATGAAAGCTAAACCAGATTAACACTATCACGTATAAAATGCACAACTGTGAGTGAGTAAAATATATCATGAGGCAGTAATTCTAGATTTACTATTTTGATGTTTGTGGATAAAATTTATAGTATCAATTCATAATGCAAAAATAAAATGAACACAGTAGTTTTATAATTAGTTTTTAGCAAAAAAAAAAAAAAACCTCTGATTAACAATCACAGTAGGAACAAAGAGTTTAATACAGCTATTTCAGATACAATTTTTGAAAAACTACTTACATCCAAAGAATCCTCCTTCAGTAGGATAAGGGCCATATTCTGCGACACCAATCGGCAGGAATATCCTAAAATGGAGAAGGGACAACATGTGAGTTTACCATTCCGCCTATGTCAACGGCTAACCTTCCTTCTTATGTCTCCCTTCTTACCATTTTAAGCCCACTGGTTCACACAGCGGAATATGGCAAGGGTGCAGGAAACATAAGCCTACATGGATTTTGATTCTTTCAGACTATGTGAATAGGACTGGTTGAGAAGGTCTTTATAACTAAAGGCTAAAATAAATACTTGTCAATTTTCAGTGGCTTTTTCTTTATCCTTGTTGTCCTTTTAAAACACTGAAATAAGCCTTAGATTATCTAAAATAACAGCAAACACTTTAGGAAGACGAACAATCTAACAGTGCTCCTAATATAAGTATGCACGCTTACTACAATAGCAAGATCCTTTGTTTGCTTTTTTAAAAGTAGGTAATTCGTGCAAGTTTTGAAAGAGTATTACTGCACTGTGGAAGTTACTTTTCCTGCCAAAACTTCAAAGTAATCCCTATTTCAAGAATTAAATCTGAGTTTTTTTAAAGGTTTGTTTGAAACAAAAGTATTCCCAATTAGTATCAAAAATTCCCATCTCACTGTTAAATAAAGTTATCTCTGTAAGCTAAGGCAGATATTTTCTTCTTTTCCTCCCAGGAGGGGAACATACTTTCCATGAAACGCTTTCCTATTTGGTGATGAGAGACCAAGACAAGAGTTCCCTGATTCCAGCCTCTCAAGTCTGTGACTCAAGGGAGGAAGTAGTTCCTGTGAGCTTGCAGACCACAGTGGTGGCCAGAGCTCCAGTGTTTCAAATCATCCGCATCCCCTCAGTGCCCCAGCAAGGGCTGGCACAGACAGGGCCATTCATTCCTCTCCATTTCCCTCACTGAGAAATGGTTTAAAAAAAAAAAAAAAAAAAAGAACTCAACCAGCTATCGTGGCTTTCCTCACCATATCTAGCCCTGCATCCTCCAGGGTGTACTTTTATCTTGTTGTTTTCTCCTTTTCTCAGCCCATGCTTTCCCTGTAGACCCAGTTTCTCCCTCATCCTCCACGAGGAGACGTGAGTACCACGAAACTGTAACATCTAATTGATGCACCTCTTTTAGCAGGAGATAACCTGGTGACATTTTGGCGTAGCCCGTCAGGAGTAAAGCTCAAGTACTAGAGACCAAGGTATAGCCTATATTGAGCACGATTTTTGTTTCTCTCTGTGAGGCTTTTTTTTTTTTCTTTCTCTTCTCTCCTTCTCTCCTCCACTCCCTCCCCTAAGCCAGGAATCAGGGGAGTCTTCTCAAGGCACCAGGGAGGGGCTTCCTGGCCTGACCTTGGGGATGGAGGAAAGGAATACAGGTTTTTGCTTTTCTTTCAAGCTGCTTGCCCTAAGTTAACCTGGTCTCCACTTACCCCAGTTCTCTAAATGGCTTTTCTTTCTCAGTTTGTATTCGTGTTTGTTTGCTACCCTTATTCGGGAAATTAACCTGTTCTCTACTTATCCCCATTCTGTAAATGGCTTTTTTTTTTTTCTTGGTTTGTGTTTTGGTGTGCTGCTAGGATTAAGGGTGCCCCATGCTGGGTGCTTCTTTCTCGGTTTCTGTGATACTAGGCTTAAGGGAGAGATGCTAAGATTAAGGGTACCCCCCTGGGTGTGGGTGGCACCAGTAAATAGTTTTAGAGCCTGAATGAAATCACGTAGTTGGATGTAGGCTTATGTCAACTGCCACTATCTTTTTCATTTTTTGCTAACTGGTCTTATGAGCTAAATCTCTGATTTTGAAGAAGAAGCAAAAGGAACCTCTTTACTTTTTGAATTACTTTAACTGTCACTGCGACTCTTCCCTGCAGAGAAGAGAAAAATTTTGTCCGTTTTAAAAGGAAATACCCAAGGGTTTTGCCAAGGCAGGAGGGCAACAGGTGGGAGGGCCTGTTAGAGCCAGCTTTAGCTGACCCACTTCCTTCCCTTCTTAAATCCCGCCTGAGGCTAAAACCTCCTGGTTGGATTTCTTCCTTGTTTAGGTACAGCTAATTAAAAACCCTATGCCTCAGGGATGGTTCAACATACACAAATCAATATATATAACACACCATATCAACAGTGTCAAAGACAAAAATCTCAATAGATGCCAAAAAGCATTTGACAAAATCCAACACCCATTCATGATAAAAACACTACAGAAATTAGGAATAGACTGTCTATATCTAAATCTGATAAAAGCCATCTACGACAAACCAACAGCCAACATTACACTAAATGGTCAGATCTGGAAGCTTTCACACTAAAATCCACAACAAGACAAGGATGCCCACTATCATCACTGTTATTCAATATAGTCTTAGAAACATTAGCCAGAGCAATTAGACAAAAGAAAGAAAAAAGGAAGAAAGATAGGAAAGGAAGAACTTAAATTATCATTATTTGCAGATGACATGATACTCTACATAGAAGACCCCAAAAATTCCACCAAAAAACTTCTAGATTTAACAACTAAATTCCGTCACATAGCTAGATACAAAGTCAACACCCAAAAATCAATAGCATTCCTATACACAAATAACAAACTCACTGAGAAAGAAATAGCAGAAGATACACCTTTCACAATCCCAAAAAAAAAGAAATACTTAGGAATTTATCTAACAAAGGAAATAAAAGATCTTTACATCGAAAATTATAATTCTCTAAAAAAGGAAATTGAAAGGGATATCAGAAAATGGAAAAAGACACTGCATTCCTGGGTAGGAAGAACCAACATAGTGAAAATGGCCATACTTCCTAAACTACTTACAGATTTAATGCAATTCCAATCAAAATACCACTAATGAACGTTCTTCTCAGAATTAGAAAGGACAATCATGAAATTCATCTGGAACCAGAAGAGACCAAGAATAGCCACAGGGGAAAGTTAGGGGGCATCACAATCCCCAACCTTAAACTATACTATAAAGCTACAGTGATAAAAACAGCATGGTACTGGCAAGAAGACAGACTCGAGGATCAGTGGAACAGATTAGAAGACACAGAAACAACTCCAAACACACTCAAATACCTCATCTTCAACAAAGGAGCCAAACACCATCACTGGAAGAAAGACAGCCTCTTTAACAAATGGTGCTGGAAAAACTGGCTTGCCACATGCTGAAAACTGAAACTAGATACATGTCTCTCACCATGCACTAAACTAAAATTGAAGTGGGTCAAAGATCTAAACATTAAAACAGAAACACTAAATCTACTGGAGAATAGAATAGGAAGAACCCTCAAAGACATAGGGGTAGGAAAAAAATTTATGAACAGAACCCAGACTGCACAGGAAACAATACAAAGAATCAGTGCTTGGGACCACATGCTATTAAAAAGCTTTTGTACAGCTAAAGAAATCACCAATAGAGCAGGATGAAAAGCCACAGACTGGGAAAAAATTTTGCCAGCTGTCCCTCAGACATCTAGAGGTCTGACACCTAGAATATACAAAGAACTCAAAAACATCAAATCTCCCAAATTCAAAGACCCAATCCAAAAATGGGCATCTGAAATTAATAAACATTTCTCAGATGAAGAAATAAAAATGGCAAATAAATACATGAAAAAGTGCTCAACATCACTAGTCATTTGAGAGATGCAAATCAAAACAACATTAAGATCCCATCTCACTCCAGAAGGAACAGCAATTACCAAAAAATCAAACAATAACAAATTCTGGCTGGGCTGCAGGGAGAAAGGAACCCTCCTCCACTGTTGGTGGGAATGTAGACTGGTCCAGCCCCTGTAGAAATCAGTATGGAGATTCCTCAGAAAACTAACTGGAGGTTCCATTTGACCCAGCTATTCCTCTACTGGGGATCTTCCCAGAAGAATTAAAATCATCATACCACAGGGATACATGCACAGCCATGTTCATAGCAACACAATTTGTAATAGCTAAGTTTTGGAAACAACCTAAATGCCCAACAACTAATGAAGGCTAAAGAAAATGTGGTTTTTCTACACAATGGAGTACTACTCTGCCATAAAAAAGGATAAGCTAGAGTCATTCATAGGTAAATGGATGTACCTTGAGCACATACTCTTAAGTGAAATAAATCAGACAATCATGAGTACATGTCGAATTGTTTCTCTGATATGAGTAACCATAAGGGTAAATAAGGTCAGAAAGGTGTAATAGATACTATAAAAAATGAAGATAATATTGAAAAGCGAGGAGAAATATAAAGGGGAAGGAGGAAAAGAAAGAAGAGAAAAAATAAAGAAAGAGGAAAAGGAAAAAATGGGAAAATATAAATAAACCTGCTGTAAATAGGGAAGCGGGGAGCAGAAGGGAGGGGTGGGGGAAAAAGGGGGGAAAAAACCAAGATACATCATGTACAGGTACAAAATAACCATGATGAGTGTGATCACTATGTATACAATGTAACCAATACATGTTCTTGGTAAAAAAAAAATAAAATAAAATAAAAATAAAAAATTAAAACAAAACAAAACCCTATGCCCGATGGCCTGGGCAGGACAAATAAACAGCATTTCAAATTTAATTAAAGAGACTGTGAGCATACAAAAGCAGAGCCAACCCCATTCTTAGCCATTTTACTATCGGAGAAGATGCAAGAGACCATTTTCCCAACTGGCTCCATTCTGGTTAAGGACAGTCAACAAGGGACTCAAAGTTCAAGTTGGCCAATCAAGGGGTTCAACTAAGCGGCTAAGGGAACTTTGCTTGGGGAGTCCTGCCCTTACTTCACGGGAGTTAAAGCACTAGGTAAGGCCAACAAGTATCTTCACCCCCTTCTCCCTCATGAGTTAATGAGTCCAAATACGGAGACGAAAGCCCCCCGGTGCTTTCTTCTGTGCTTAATGATGTCAGCATCACTCGGACATAGACATCTATCTAGTCTCTGTTAGGGTCTCACAGGGATGCTTGTGGAACCCCCAGGTCTCCTCCTCCTGCACTGGGCGCCATCTTAAGGAGTCAAGACCTACTTGTCAACTTCTCACTATAGGTCCCAAGTCAGGCCAATGGGAAGCCCCATGGACATGCCACCATTTGGGATTTCACAACTTTGCCACTACGCCATATTCTTGATGAGTGGGAAGTGTTTGAGCCTAACAATCTAAAACAGGAACAACTTATCTACTATTGCAATATGGTTTGGGTTCAGTACGAACTGAGAGGTGGCGAGAGATGGGTACGGGATGGTACTTTAAACTATGAGCATATTCTCCAGTTATGGCATTTCAACTGAAAACATGCAAGGTGAAATGAAATGCCTTATGTGGCTTCTGTGACTCTCATTGAAGAGAATGCTCTGGAACTACGGTGTTTAGTGTGGCTGCCAAGGAGGAGAAAGATATTCTGGATAACCCAGTCCTGAGACTCCACTTGTCTCTCAGGGGGATGTGTCTCTCAGTGACCTGTTTGTTGGGACTCAGAAATCTTCTTGACCTCCTCCTTAAAGTTCCCAGGCCAATAAATCAAGTCTGCCCCTCCGAGTCACTCAGGAAACTCCACTGGAGCCTAATGCTCCAGGGGAACCCAGCATTCCTCAGCCCCCTCCTCATATTTCTCAGACAGCTTTAGGCCGCCCAGGTCAAACAGAAGTGGTGCTTCTTACTATAATGGTGCCCCAATTCACAGCTTTGGTTCTTTCCATAACTCTGGTCACAGTGTTCATTCCACAATTCTGGTTGCAACCAAACTGCAAACATAGACATATTATGCTTGTGGTTCAGTTGTGGCAACAGTTGTGAGGCGAGTTCTGCAACCAGAATCGTGGAGGGGGTTGACTTTGTGAACCAAGGTGCCACTGCACTCTAATTCACAGCTTATCCTGTCCCTAAGAGAAGTCCTGGGGCAGGAGGGCACACGTGAGTGCAGGTCCATTTTTCGGTTGCCAATATCCAGCAGTTCAAAAAAACAACTAGGCCTACTGTTAGAGGACCCCAGTAAGTTTGCAGATAGGCTACAAACTTTGACCCTTGTTTTTGATTTATCATGGCAAGGCACCAAGTTCATCCTGGCCACTTGCTGCACCCCAGATGAAAGACAATCCTACAAGAGGCTAGGAACTATGCAAATGAGCAATATGCTTTGAAAAGGGCATGAAATCAACCTGGAATAGCTATTCTCCCTTCAACAGAACCAAACTGGGACTATTATACTAGTCATGGACTAGAAATGATGTCCAATGACATCCAATATCATGGGAATGAAGACATGCATTAAAGTCTGTTAACTATGATAAAGTGAGTGGGGTCATTCAGCGCACAGAGAAAAATCCAACTATCTTCCATAACCGATTAGTACACGTCTTTCATAATTATATTACTATAGATCCATCTTCCAGGGAGGGAAAAGCACTAGTGGAACATCATTTGTCAGTCAGCCCCAGATATTCAGTGTGAGCTACAAAAACTTCAGTTGGGACCACAGACAACTATGGCCTAGTTGCCTAGTTGCTGGACATGGCCTTTTCTGTGTTCAATAACCAGGACCCAGAGGAAAGATAAGAGAATGGCTAGGATTGTGGCCATTGCAATTGGTGATACTTTAAATCCACCCAGGTCATTTAAGAAAACACCCAGGGACAGCTGGGGAAAAAGCTCCTGTTTCAAGTGCAAGAGGATTGGTCACTGGGCACAAGATTGCACCAAGCCTCCGCATGGGCCCTGGTTCCATATGTGAGACAGCTAATGTGTGGGACTCATGGCTTCAGAGATTTGACCTCCCCCACTCCCAGAGAGGGTCTAGGTCAGCCAGAACCCTCATTTCCTGTTCTGATGACTGAAAAGGCCCAAGGGAACCTGCAACGCCCCTATCCATGGATATCACCATTTCCTCTGAAGAGCGCTGGGCAATCTTAGGCTTCATGGTGAGCCAATTCAATTACTTCATTCTGTTTTAACTTACTTCTCTAGAAAACCCTCCTCTGGATCTATAGCCATAACTGAGGTCAAGGGGACCCCAATCAGAGATTCTTTGCCGCTGTGCTAACTGAAGAAGCTGCAAAATTAACTTTGGAATAGAGTAGAAGTCCTGGCTCCCCATCAGGTCAGAGGTATTCTGGAGACCAAAGGTCACTTCTGGGTTAACAGGGGAAGGGCTCACTAAGCATCAAGACACGCTCTTAGACACCCCTGAGGTTGTTATAAAAACTTGCACTACTATTAATCCTCTTTCTTTGATGCCTATAGGCCCAGAAGTTAGCCACTCTTGTGAACAAGTGATCTCCCAGACCTATGCAAGCAGGCAGGACATCAGTCAGCTGCACCTGCAAATCCACAAGGAGAGGTGAGTCACTGGCGGAAGTAGCTTTGTCAATCACCTATACAGCATATACAGAAAATTGCACAACTCCTAGAAGCGTCCCTCTTCCTAAGCAGGTTGCAGTCTTGCATTATAAAGGGCACCAAGGAGACATGTCTGGAGTCCCCTTGAGAAATCAAAAGGTTGACAGGGAAGCAAGAGGGACAGCCCTACAGCCCTTCAAGGCCCTAGCCTTTTCCCCAGTTCCTGAGGAACCATTCTGGTCCTTCTCCGAGGGACACAGTGACAAGCTATAAAAAGCCTACATGGGAAGTATGCCTCAATCTTCTGCAAAGATAGAGCCAACCAGACCCTAAAGTGAGCCCTGGCAAAACTCTGCCAAGAGATGTCTGAGTCTTGGCTCAGATTGCTGCCAACGGTGCTCATGAGGGTTCATAACGTGCCCAAAATTGGGTAAGTTTGAGCCCACTTGAGATGTTATATGGGAGGCCATTTCTGTCCTCTGTTATTATAGTAGATCCTTAGACCACAAGGCTATCACAGTATCTCATTAGTCTGGGCCAAGTGCAACAGGCTGTTCAAATGTATGGAAACAGAGTCCTACCAGATCCTGGCCCAGGGGGACCACCTAGTGTCTATCATGGAGACCAAGTGCTCCCAAAAACTTGGAGAGGGGACAGCTGCTGACCAATTAAAGCCAAAATGAAAGGGGCCCCTGTCAATCCTTGCCACACCCACTGCAGTAAGGGTGGCAGAGATAGATACATCTTTCTAGAATAAAGCCAGTTCCATCTGAGCTGTGTGAAGAACAAGATCACCCCAAAGGAGAAAGCTACTCCCGAGAGCCTCTGGAAGACTTGAGATTCCTCTTCAAAAAGCAAGATGCCTGTGTGGCTACAGGAAGCGTGGAAATCTGACCTGCTTTTCATATTTGGGTTAATAGTGAGGATCAAAGGTCATTAACTTTTTTCTCATTGTTTCCTGGCAGGTTTCTCTTTCTTCAACATAGCCAAGTGAGCCATGGCACCCTAAGGTAGTAGAAGAGCACACAGTCCCCTGGAGCTGGGTTTACAGCTCCTCCCAGCTTGAAGAAGCCACAGAAGACAGAGACCTCCACTCCCTCATGGCTTTCCTCATGACAGCCCACCACGCGCCCTCCAGGGTGTACTTTTACCTTGCTTCTTCCTCTCTTAGTCAGCCCGAGCTCACTCTGCAGAGCTAGTTTCTCCCTCACTTCTACTTTTTCAAATGAACTTTGCTACCATTAAAAAAAAGTAAAAAAACAAAAGAAAAGAATCCAACCATTTAGAAAGTTAACCCTCCTATCCAGGTTTTCCCTAATATCTCAAAATAACATGTCAATGATTAAAGAAAAATGAAACAAAGCATGAGCAAGTAGACTCTTGGCCTTGGAGAAAGTATGAGACAATCTCCAAGAAGGGCCTTAAGCAATAATGTCCTGAAGTGCAAACAGCCTGGACTCCTCGCAGAATGCTGAAGCGGGGATGTGCAACCCTTAGCCCCGGACAGCTAGTATTGTGGCTCCACAAGATTGTAAGCTTTTAACATTATGATGACTGCAGGCAACAACCAGACGAGGGCACAGTGCAGTGCTAACTCCACCTCCCATGCGAGCCACATGGTTCAACCGAAATGCAAGTGTATCAGATGTTGCTGCCACTGTGCAACTTGGTGCGTAATCAGTGTTTACTGATAACAGTATTTCAACCTACCTGCACATGTGTGCCTATGAAAACAAGAGTTTCTTTAAGCAGACATGTAAAGCTTTCTTATTTATTACATTCTGGGTTTGTTGTATTATTTCATGTTAATGTTATAGTATAATATAAAAAAACAAAATTTTGCTATGTATATACATTAATTACATTTTATATGCAGTCCAAGACAATTCCTCTTCCTTCAGGGTAGCCCGAGCTCCAGGCTACCTGAACATCCCATTTCACAAATGCCAGTGGAAATAGCAAAGGTGACAGGTATTACACAGAAGGATAAGAAACAGAGCTCTGCATTTATGTCCCTCCCCACTCAATGGGTTCTCTTTTCATCATTAGAAAATCCTAGTGAGAGCACAAAGCAGGCTGCAAGACAGGCAAAAGTGAGGACCGAGAAAAATTTTCTTCTTTTGTGGAACAGATGACAATAAACGCTTTTGTTTAGTTTTGAAATATACAAAATATGACCTTCACTTATGATTGTTATTTGAAATGTTTTGTAAAGCACTCAGGACACACACTGTAAAGCATAAAATTATGGCTTTTAATCCAAATGCTCTTTTTTAAAAACATATGAACACTGTTTAACAATAGTTATTTTCAAGGGAATGAAATTTCGTCTCTTGTTAAAACCATCATGTTATCTTTAAAAACTAAAACAAACTGAGTAATTTAAAATCACAATGCTACAAAGGCAAATCCTTGTTAGATTTCTTATTTTAGAAAAGAGGGAGTAAACAAGAAACAATTTTGCAAACATTTTCAAATTGATTTTAACAGTAGTGATGGATAAAAGTGAGATGCTCTCTGAATGGAATGATTGAATTGTTTCTCACTGAGATTCTGCAAACGCATTCTTCCTTCTTATAAGCCCTTAGATTAGGTCCAGAAGGGAGGTCTACATTTTATTTTCACTTACAAAAGGGGATATTGGAACTTTAATCATTTTCCTCTATGCTGGGCTTTACTCTTCATCCCCAGAGACTTTCAGCAACTTCATGCCATGTAGACTGTTACAAATTTAGTATAACTAATGGAAAAGGATTTACTGGTAGTATTTTATTTGAACAACAGCTGCAGAAGCAAGCTGTAATTTTTAAGCCTCCACTTTCTGCTTTATTTTATATTTTGCAATTTAAGCAAAATGCCATTTGACAACTGAAGCGATGCAAAGATATTATGGAGCAACTCTTAAGTATTTTTTTCAAGCTGTGGCAGGAGGAGGGTAATAAATAAAACTGCTGACATTTTCATGAATTTAAGTACGCAAAGCTAAAGGCTTCTGAGAACAAACAGATATTTTGAAAGGTGGAAAATGAGCAAGATTTTGCTTAGAGAATTATCACATAGAACACTTGCCCAAGACAGACCAAAGAAGTTAGCTGAGTTAATTGTGACTTAACTAATGTGGCAAATTAAATTATGTCAATCCAAGTTTTGTGTGCTTGATTTCTAATGTTTTTGGATAAAATGAGATCAACTCTTGGAGAACAGCCAGGCATGGAAAGCCAATCCACACTTGTAAATTAAGGTCTAGTTCTTTAATCTTGCAATCTAACAAGACGGCCATAAAATGACCAAGAAGAGAACCTCTGGGATTGTATTTTTTACTACAGCTGAAATTAACACCACACACTATAGGAGTGTTTAGTCTTCCTATTACCTGAGTATTATCAATATTGGAAGAAACCTAAATATTACAGTCTGTGGTACCTGGAACAAGACTTGATTTTAAGACAATACAATAATACTTCAGGTTATTACCAAACCAAATTTGAGATTTTCAACCACTGTCTTTATCTACTTATTTGGCAAATTCATATAGCCAAAGATATCTGAATCCAGATTTCTCTGGAGACAATTCTGAAAAGGTTAAGAACAATCTAACCTTGCCACGTATCTTGGGATCCCATCAGCCAGGCCGCCTACCCATTACTGGGATTGCACATGGCACCCACCCTCAATAAGGGTGTTGTTAGTTCTACAAAATTATTTTCACAGAGATTCTAGTCAATCCATGTTTGAGCGTGAATGGATGAAAAACACTGGCAGATACCATGAATGGATGACTAAAGATGTCTCTTAAGCTACTTTAGATGAAGGCCAAGAGATCCAGCCCAGTATCCTTCATTATCCAGAGATCAGAGAGCTGAGGATTCATTCATTCACATTTATGGGCATCTTTCCCTCTAGGTGCAGGCACTTGTCAGGAACCCTCATCACATCAAAGCATACCCTGACTCGGCCTTACCTTTTAAACTTCTCTCCAAAGTGGGCAATACTGACCAATCCCATGCAGTCATTCATTGCTTATTTTTTTAGAAATTCTTGAAGACTCAAGTTTTTGTTGTTGTTGTTTGTTTTGTTTTGGTGTTAGGGATCGAACTTAGGGCTTTGTGCGTGCAAGGAAGGCTCAAGTTTTAAACCTGTCTCATCCACAAAGTTTTCCCTGGTCTTCTACAAATCATATTTTTTCTTCTGAGAAGTGAATATTAAGTGTCATGGTTAAATGCTCAGATTTTAAACATCCAAACACCTGTGTAACCTAGGCTACGTTACTTCATCTCTCCATGCTTCAGCTTGACCTTAAAAAAAAAGGGATAATGCCTACTTGAATAGGAATTTGATCACAATGCTGTATACAGGACTTAGCACAGTACCAGGCACATAACACAGAAAGTTTACTAGTAGTTAATACAAAAACTAGTTATGCTTAATACCTATAAAATGCTATTATAGTTTGTATCTAGGTGTCTCCCCAAAGCCTCAGGCACTCATAAGTGGGGCTTTTCAGAGCTGGCTGGATCTAGGGCATGTGACACTGGGATTAAGGGTGGGTGGTACTAAATTAGCACACTGACTGGAATTAGCATAGTTCTGGGTGGCATCACCCAAAAGGCTGGTAGCCCATATGGGACAAAAGAGAAAGACAGCCTGGCTACTTGGTACTTGCTGCTTCCTGCTGCTGCTTCCTGCCTGCTCTGCCATGAGCTATTTCTCCTCTGCCATGTCACCATGCCTTGGAGTTAGCTGACTATGGACTGAAACATCTACAAACTGTGAGCTGAAATACACCTTTCCTCCTCTAACTTGTGGGTGTTGGGTATTTTGTCTCAGCAACAAGAAAATGAACTAAGACAGATGCAATTAGAATGTTCTCATCTACATCATTTGCTAATTTGTTTTGCCATTAGTTTACTCTCCAATCAGTAAATGCATGCAACCCAAGCCTCTAGTAGAGTATCTGGCAACAATGCTAGTTTAGATTTTCCGTGAAAAACAATACTAACATTGAGAATAACATCAGTGTTGTAACTGGCACAGCCAGCTTCCCTGAGAATGGGGAATTGTCTTCCTTTTAAGGAACAGGGCAAGGCGTATAGGCAGCAAGAGGCTGAGTAAGCACCATGATCACTCACTTTTCAAAAGTAAGCTAAAATAATCTACGTGTATCCCATATCATTTTATACACACATACACACACACACACACACACACACAGCTCCCTTAGCATACTATATACCTAAAATACACAACTAGATTTACTTTTTAACATTTTAAATAAACTATAAGACTGTTTTAAAAAGTGGTTTAAAAGTATTAGCTGATGGATAATAAGATTCAGGGACATGAGAGACTCAAAACTGCAATTCGAAATAATTTGAGATGACAGCTATTTCCAACTTAATGACTTTAAGATGGAATACACACTAGGATTTCATTCTCACTCATCCCACATCAATTAGAAAAAAAACTGTGCACTCTGAAACCTTCATATCTATTGTACAACTTCTTAATAGACGTTTTATCTGGTGGTAATAAGGAAATGACAAGCACATGATTCACAAAGGCCTCACTGAAATTTCACTTTAGACTAGTTGATGCCAAAGTTTTAACCTAAAAAAGAAAATTGCCAACTCCCCCAAACATAGTGAGTTAGCATAAATTCAAGCCCAGCATTGCATGATTCTGGCAACCTGATAGTTTCAAACTAGTAAAATCTACAGGTAAAATGACCACCTATTTACACAGAACTCATCGACTCCTAAGAGACACAAATATCCTGAAATTTAATTTAACTAAGTACATTTATTTGCTATGTAGGAAAGAAAAGTCACACATTAAAAATAAATTCTCAAACTATGTTTTATATATGTGTGCACACAAATGCTAAAGAGAGCTAACAACCCCAAACATGAAGATTAACAAATGTCACCAAATCTAAAGGCAAACTCTTATGAAAGGTACCAGAAGAAAATGTTGCCAATTAAAAGTATAAGCATCAACAGTCTAAAATATCACAGTTTTAGGGATATAGGAAGGTTAAAAAATGCATTTTAAAATGGATGAAATATAGTACCATTTTTCCATATCTTCAAATGCAAATTTTAGAAAACAGTTTTTTGCAAAAGTTATGTGAATATCTTTAAATAATCCTTGCATGAGAAGTCAAGGGCCCTGAGATTTAGTACAGGTCAGAGCACCTTAATTCAAGAATTTTAAATCACGAATACTCCAAAATTTGATCAGTTTTGAATTTTGAAGCATTCTGCATTTCAGATTTTTGGATTAGTAATGTTCAACTAGTAAAATCTATACGAATATTCCAAAATAAAAAAATAAAATAAAAAATCTGAAAGACTTCTGTTCCCAAGCATTTGGGACATAAAGGGTGCTCCATCTGTGCTAGTTTAGTCTTTAAGTAAAATATAACCTGAAAAACTCCATATTTTTCTGTGAGCTTTAAGATTTTTGCACAAATAAAGACAGAACAGAGAGTTTTGTGGAATACTTTTAGCATCACAACTGGCACTGGCCAGACACTACCAGTTTGCTCTCTCCCCTGCACACACCTAGAGGCAGCAGAACTGGCAGGTACTTAGCTGTTGCTGTTCTCAGATATCTTCTAGCACCCTAAAACATACATAGAATGCTCTAACATATACAGTGTTCCAGGAGACAGATTAATACGGTTCCTATTAAGAGGGGAAGGACTATATAACTAAAAACAATCCAAAGCCCCACACTCTATCCAGAGCATGATCTCATGCTGCTGATAGCTGCCACTTGCGGCTCAACACTGAGTCTAATGAAATGTCTAGACAGATATGCTTTCCTGAGCCTTCTTGCTCTTTTGTAGGCTCAACAGACATCCTAAATGAGAAAATGACACGTAATCCCTCAACATTACCCAGGGTTACAAGCTCGAGTTTTAATGGTGGAATAATAACAAAATAAATCAGACCTCATTTCTTCACGGAACTGTGATTCCCTAGCTGTTAGAAACATACTAACACCAAAGAAGAGCTTGAATGTGCCTGATAACACTAGATAGAATAGGAGTTGAGAAAACTTCTAGGATAAATGTAGAGACTTGACAACATCATCAGCTTTTAAGCAGGAGGCATCCTCTTTGCGTGGTCTTGAGGAAAACTCACTACAGAAAATCAATTAAGAAACAGCTAAAGGACATGACTACTGGTACCAACATCACACATGTTACATTACTATACCTTCTTCGATGAAGTACAAAATAATCAGTATTTTAAAAGTGTTTGGATGGTTGTCAATTATCGTATGAGGTTCAGGCCAGGCTTATTAAATGCAAGCAAAACTCTCCTTTGCAAATAATAATCCCATCGGTGTTTCCCGGGTTGATTTTCAGCCCTTTGTTTTCCCTTATGTTTATTCCAACTGAGCTGAACCAATAGGCTCCGATGTAACAAAACAGAGCAAGGCAAGGACCTTGTGTGCCCCCAAAGCGCTAGGGGATGAGGCTGGCAGGTGCCCCGCAAGCTTCCACAGCAGACACAGTCAAGTGCTCCAGGAAATTAATTCTGGGCAAGGAGTGTGCACAAGGCATTGGTCCAGTAGGAGTACTGAAAACCTGGGAAACTAAAAAGGTTATCATTATTGCTCATTTTTAACTTGATGGATCATACCCACTCTTTTCATATCACTTCAAGAGGGCAGAAAGCATATCATATTAGGTAATTTGGGGGTAAGTTTCGGGGCAGCAGTCATGCTTTCTATGAATAACAGGGGCCATAGACTGATAGGTGTTTTTGACCAAATTTACATGGGAAACAACACCTGAAGGGTCAACTGATACACAAAAACAGAAACCACAAGAAAGGAAACGTGTTGTTCTTCAGTTATGAAGATGGTACTCGCAGATCATCAAAGGGGAGTTCGTTTCCTTGGGGTTCATTTCCTAGCAGCAATGATGGGTCCACACTGACTTATCACACTCTTGTCCCAAATCGTGCACTTGAGTAACAAACAACACAAAGTCAGAGACAAAGTCTATGGCTGACGCCTCAGAGATTGTTCATGAAAACACACTGCTCTCTGTGACTTGAACTTTTGTTGTTTGGTAACCCGAACTGCACTTAATTAGCTTTATCAATGAGAAATGATTACATGGCATTTGTCTACTCTCCTAAAAAAATGAAATTCACCTCAAGGGGCAGGTGTTATCTACAACTGAGGTTATCTCAGAGTAGCACTGATTCAAAAGAACAGGTTTTGAGGAAGTGGCTGTCACAAAACCCAGATATTTCACCCAAGGAGACTACTTTGAAGAGAGAACTACAGTTACTGGAGTTTAGGCTTTCCAGCAGGTTTTCTTCTAAAGCAGCTATAACAGAGACTGTTTCCATAAAGACACATTACACAATCGTATTCGTTTTATCACCTCTGTACCAGCTCCTGCACCAGAACGGTGACCAAAGTAGAGAAAATTTCAAAATATTTCAAATGATGACAGATTTTTTTAAAAAGTTAGTAGCTTCAACTCCTTTTAAGTTTAAACTGTGCTTCTTTAACAGAGTGATTCTGAGTGAAGCTCCATTTCTTCAATTTTCACCTCTGTGAAGCTCAGCAAGGAAGGTTGCCAACCAAGATGGGGAAGAGAAAGACACAAAACTCATAGCAAAACACATTCACTGGTAAAATTACTAAAATGTGTCATAATTATTAAAATGATGAATATTTAAATTTAGTAAAAACAGTCTCTCGGAGTGAAACTTTGTGAAGAAAGCGCTAAGAAAATCAAAGTTGCCAACTCAAATTCTATATTCTAAGCGTGCCTCATTCTTTTCAGGAAGCTACGATGGCTTTGGTGTTAGTAACAGGCAGATAGTATGCAAAAGAGCATCTTTACCCAGTTTGCATAAACTCCCTAGCTCTATTAGTGAAGATTTCCATGTAACAACATCTAAATTCCTAGATATGTCTACAGAGCACTTTAAAAACAAACATCAGTGCTAGGAAATTATTTTTTAAATTGATTACCTATATTGATTGCAGTTTCTTGTTTGTCTCCTGTCAACACCCATATCTTAATTTCTGCCTTCAACAGAGTTGCGATGGTTTCTGGAACTCCAGCCTGAAGGCGGTCTTCTATGGCTGTGGCTCCAAGTAACAGTAAATTCTGGGTTGAAAAACATCTTCAATTAGAGATTAATTCACACTTAAGAGCAGCATTAATGACCAACTCTGATAAAACCAACCAAAAGGTTTTGGGACAGTTAACTTAATAATCCTCTATGCCCGACTCATGTCTGAGGGGATTAATGATATCTAGGTGTGGGGCATTCCAAACTCTTCACCGTGCTGGGACCTTTCCACACACACACACACACAGGCAACTAGCACATGTCTTTCATTCCTCGGTCCTGAGGCATGTCGGGATAGAAATCACCCCGAGTGCACAGGAGGTGATTATCTTGACATTAACTGTACGTAAGCCCTTCCTCTCATTCCACTGATAAGTAAAGCATCGTGCTGCATTTAACTCATGAGAAGAACTGATTCTAAGTGATACTCTTATCTGGAAGTAGAGCAGTAAGAGATCTGTGTGTGCACCAAGGGCCTGGATTGAATCCTCAGCACCATTTAATAGCTAAGGGGGAAAACATCAAAGTATCTTGAGATTAGGGGCTATAAAATATGTCCCTTTATAGTACTCTCCCAACTAGTCACACTAAGGATGGTGTCCATGTGCCAAAATCCCTGGTACTCAGGCTCTGCCCACTGTTCTGACAGATTCCAGAGAGGCTGCAGAGGGGTTCGCTCATCCCTCACTGGCCTTCCCTGAGTCTCTCTATAACATGCACTTTAGCTCCCTAGGACTAGACCACGGGAAAATCCAGCTACCTTGTGAGCATCTAGCACACGCTTAGTATCACATGGACATGGTACTCTTTTAATTACCTTTTCTAATTCTAAAAGAAATTTTGGCTATTTCCAGTGTTAACATAAATTTGACCCAAACTTGTCTCTGTAGTTGGGTTATAAAATTTGGCCCAAACCTGGAAGCTACGTTTCAACTTTTCCTCGTTGATGTCAGCAACCATGGAACCATCTATTTTCCAGTTTCTCTACATCTAAAGCCATCTCCTGTTGGCTGTTTTTCATTCCTTCATTGTTCTTTTTTAATTCTTGACTTTTACTGAGTTTTTGCTTTATATTCAGTTGTTCATATTCAGTCATTTTAAGGAATCTTAGTCACAGTGATACTGAATTCGAGCCCTGCTTTACTGCTTAAAAAAAGATGAGTTAGCTTCATCAAAGTTTGCTTGAGCAAGGCAAAGTTCTAAACAGAACAGCACTCTTGATGGAAGATGATACCTAGAGCTCATATTACTTATGACTCCTACTTGTAAAAGTGCAGGCTATACTTACAGCAAGATAAAAGACAGTGCTATACAGAAACGACTGGATTGGTTTCAGTCAGCATTTGTCTTGTATGGACATGTTTCAGCCCGATTGGCTGGATGCTCAGTTTCTGTGATTGGTAGGAGTTGGTTGTTGGCTTTGGGGGTATACTCTTAGGTTGGGTTGCAGTTCACTTATCAATTTAGGCTACAGTTCACTACTATAGAGTCCATTTGGGGCCAAATTTTATAACTCAAATACAGAGACAAGTTTAGATCAAATTTATGTTAACATTGGAAATACTACTTTTAGAATCCAAAATTACTTTTAGAATCAGAAAAAGTAATTAAAAGAGTACCATGTCCATGTGATACTGTGTGCTAGATGCTCACAAGGTAGCTGGATTTTTCCATGGTCTAGTCCTAGAGAGCTAAAATGCCATGTTGGAGAGAGACTTGGGGAAGGCCAGTGAGGGATGAGTGGGCCCCTCTGCAGCCTCTCTGGAACCTGTCAGATCAGTGGGCAAATTTAAGTGCAGAATGACCTAATGTCTTGCATTAAACTAAAAATAATGACAACAACAAAAATCAAAGTAGGCAATATGGAGTAGCAACAATAAAACATAAATATTATTAGAATAAGAATGTACAACATCTAACCAGCCTACTATACAACAGTCTCAATAGGGTAATTTAGTGGGCTCACATAACTCACTAGGGTGACCTAATCTTATGAAGTCTAATCTTAAGCAAACCCAGAAAATCAGTGATGCTGTTTTTGACCTGATATTTCTTAAGACATCATTAATGCTTAGCTGAAAGTGAGTAGATCTTTCAGATAACCCATAAATACTAAGTACTCCTAAAGCAAAGATATGATTTAAAGCTAAGGGTTCATTAAAACACTTAGAAAGAAAAAAGCACCACTATGTAGCAAACGTATTCCTATTCAAAGACTCTGTTCAGTAGGTGGCAAAGTTCCTCAGTAGGAACAGAAAGACTATGCTGTTTGCGGTTACCTTTTCAATAATCTCATAACACTCTTCCAACCGCTGAGCTCTATCTTTCAATATGATGCTGGCTTCCTGATAGACCTTCAGCCACTCCTCATAATCAGCCTCGGAGAGATCAGCGTAGGCCACGCAGAGAGTCCGCAAGCCTGCGAAATACCCAGTGGTGAATGGGGATAGAGAAGACACTGTATTTTACATTCTAAGGGACATCACATGGCTTCCTCTTATATCACCGTGCTCAAATAATTAAACAGTCTGCCTTTTAGGCCACTCTAACTCATCATTCATACATCTACAGAGGGAATTTAAAGATGATGCTACCATATTCTAAAACAAGCCAACTCTTCTATAAATGTTGTTATTTCCGCACAGCAGAGGGTACAGGAGCTAGGCCCAGTACACGTGAGCAAGGCAGGAATCTTCAAGTAGAGAAGGCAGGAACTATGTTTCAAGACAGCAATAAAAAGCCCAATATGCGATCACATTAAAGATCCAAGCAGCCACACCCCCCGGTAAGCATGTATGTGTGCACACTCATTCACACGAGGGCGCCCGTGGGGCCCCCGGGACACACCGTGGAGAGAGCAGCAGCACTCCAGCACGGCCCCAGCCATCATGGCCCTCGCTCGCAGGAAAATCTGACATCAGTGCTGCCTGAGGCATCCAGAGACCTCCTTTCCTGCTCTCTGTGGGTTCAATGAATTATTTCCTTAAATCCCGGATAAGCCAGCGTCCGAAGGATAACAGGAGAGGGGCAGGGAAATGACCACGAGTTTCCCACGAAAGGGACAAGATAATACTCCACATTCAGAGTCTGCCTGCCTCCTCCTGCTGCACTGCTTGTTATGAGTTAGCGGACTCATATCAGGCAAATGAGTTTGGTCTTTGCCACTTATTTTGTCTCCGCCAGAGGCACAAAATGTGGAGGTGAGAGGGAACAGGGTGGGTACCTGAAGAATATACTCCTGTGGAGCAGGCCAAGTGCTGCGCCAAAAGGATATGTCTACTCAGAACAGCTCTGCCTACCCAAGCATCGGTCATAAACACTAGAGAACACACCTCAAGGATCAAAAATAACATTTCCAAATTCTGCTTACCTTCCGTGGCAAAATATTCCAGATGGCATAATGTTTCCTCCATGTACTTTGAGTCTTTTGAAAGCCTTTCAAAAATTACATTATCCTATAAAATAGGGAGACATTGATTGTGACTGGCAAACCCTTAAGGAAATCTTCCAGTCGGCATGCTAAACGTGGCTTGGTTTTATTGTGTTTATTTAGTGGACATGAAAATACTTGCGTGGGGAAGTAAGATTAGAGTCTTTGGCTGGGTTTCGGCATGAGCTTTGAAAAAAAAAAAAAAAACTGGGCACAGACATGTCCAACAAAACCAAAAGCTGCTATGTACCTTAAAAGCCAAGTAAAAACACATTGGGGAGGATCCTAGGAGCCTGCAGAATAATCAAGTACACAACAGTGCTCACGTTCACACACATTTGCAAAACCCTCATCCTAAAGTGTGTACAGACTGAGTATCCCTTGTCTAAATTGTTGGAACCAGAGTGTTGCAGATTTTAGATTTTTTCCGATTTTAGAATAGTATTTGCATATACATGACGAAGTATCTACAGGTTGAGGCCCACGTCTAAACACAAAATTCATTCCTGTTCCTCATACACCTTATATGCACAGCCTGCAGGTGATTCTATACAATGCATCTACTGTGCCTGCATTTTGATGCATATGAGGTCAGGTGCAGAACTTTCCATTTATGTCAATGCACGAAAGATTGAGATTTTAGAACATACTGAATTTCGGGGTTAGGGACACTCAATCTGTAACACAAAAATGTTAGAGGCTTTCCACACAGAAACAGGAGAAGTAAAATACACAACCTAAGTACTCCACGACAGTCTTGCTTGCCAACACTGGAGTCCTCCTAACAGGGAGGGGACAACCCACAAGGCATTGAACCCATTCCCACTGAGAAACACACAGGTGCAAAGAGCCATCGCTCGTGACCATCCGCATGGCTGACAGGTGGGGCTGGAGGTCTGGGTGCCACAGATAATTGGTCAAATATGCCATACATTGCATAGTATCAGGACATTGATTTTAAAAACTAGTTTGATTTGGGGGACAGGTTTGAAGATACAGTAATTAAATTCTATAAAAAAATAAAATAAAATCTTGCAGCATGTTCCTATTTGCACTGTTCTGTATTTACAGCCTTCCTCTCTCCGCCACCACACACTGACCAAGCGCTTTCTGGAGTACTGAGAACACAGTGGCAAATAAGTAGTAGTTTTTAAAAATGTATCATGAACACATCTCAATGACCTTAACTGAAGATGTTGTCATAAGACCAGAACTCTTTCATGGGTCCAGACACAATGCCTTTCGAAGTTCCGTGCGTTACTCATTTTTAAAACTCCCTAGTTATAATGTACTAAAATAAAGCCACCTTTTCCCGGTACTGATCCTGGGATAGTACTATATCCTTGACATAGTCTCATAAAATAAACTTAATAATTCTTTCCCTCAACCTATAAGACCACCATTTAGCAGGATATAATTTTACAAGTAGGAGGCATAAGTAATAACAGCTTTCCTCAGAGACAGCACCTTTGGGTTTGATTACTAGGTGGGAGACAGGACAGAATGCCTGACCTAGGAAACGGACCAGAAGGAGCGGTAAAATTGCAACCACATATGCACACTCCCCGTGGACCTACTGCCACGAATGAAAAATAAATCACGATGATCAGGAAGACTAGCTGCCAGAGAACCACCATTTACCAGAAGACTTAAAGAAGATTGTCCGAGGTCGACATGAGTTATGGAGCCACAAGGTAGCAGTGGTTAGAGTGGAGCCAGAACTCATTCTCCACACGGTTTGTCTTACACACCGAGTTGCTCTTTCTGAAGCCAACAGCTGACTGGATGCAAACTTGCACTAACTGTCTCTGCCACACTACCTCGAGCCACAGATCTTCAGGGGCTTTATCACTACTACATGAGGCCTGAAAGAGCTTTTCAACTTTGAGCAAACCATTAGGGGATAAAGAGATCAGCAGTTAGGAAAAGCGGCAGATGAACAAAATCACCAACAGCTCTCCGCTCTGGAGATAGCCCCGCGGATACTTACAGCCCCTTTACAGTAGAGTCGAAGTTGTCCTGAAGGAGTTCGGACAATTACAGACATTCTTTTTCTGTCACTGTAAGAGAAAAAAGAAGTTGTCACTGGTCTATTTTATAGAAAGAAATTATAAGTGAATAGCAGGTCCCAGATTCAGCTCGAGGTCCTTTTCCAAGCTCTCTTCTAATCGCAGCACATACACTTCCTCACACATCTCTCATCACGGTCCATGCCCCACTCTCTGGGCTTCCAAGGTTCCCGCTGCCCAGAGTCCTCTTCCTTTTGCTCTCACCTACTTTGGCAAGCTGGTCTCACCTCCCACTGACCCTCTCATACAACACCAGGCTCCCACGCACGAGACTCACCCATCTCCTTTCCTGTCCATTCTTGCCTACACCTTCGCTGACACTTCATACTTCTGAAACACACGCCAGTCCCACTGGGACCCAGACACCCAACCTATGGCCTCTCCATTTGATGACTCCCACTGGACTGTACGCTCCAAAGAACGAGGACATTAGATCTTCAGCTCTGCACAAAATCCCATATCCTGACCTGCGGGACTCTCTCTGACCTAGATTTGTGTTCTTTCTCAATTCCATTAGCAAAATTCTCTAACTCGTGTTTCATTTCCTCAACAAATAAAGCAGATTACCACCAACTACCCCAAAAGGGTATCACAGGATTAAGTGGCATCAGGAAAACGACGAGTCGATTAAAACAGAATCACCACTATCACCACGAATGATATTTCTGTTCCCTCTTCCTCTCCCATGGCCTTCTAAAAATACATCTTCATGTCTCCATCCATATTTACCTGTTTTTATCTTACTCCCTTTATACTCTTTGACCATTAACTGATGGTTCCAGTGAATGTAGCCACAAAGCAACAGTTTCCAACAAGAGACCCGCCTCCTACATGAACTACTTCTGTCGTTTACCAAGCTCTGTCTCTCCCACTGAATACCCAGCTCCACCAAATTCAAGCTTAAAATCCTAAAAGTAAAGACGAGGGCTGGAAAGGATTTCCTACAATAAGATAAAAATTGACCTTCATTAAACAGCTTATAAAACAGAACAAACCATGAATCGCTTAACAAAAGTTCTTGAAAAATCCTCTAATTTTAATAACGAGAAAAGATGCTTTTGAGGTAGCAACGGAACCTCACTCTAGTATTGACTCTCAATGTTAAAAAGGGAGAAAGAAACCAAAGTTAATGTGTGGTTCCTCATAACAAACCGTGACTATTTCAAGGGAACCAAAGAATCCAACACACACAGGTGAGACTTAAGGTGAGCTAGATTATATACGAGAGAACCACCCTACATGGACAAAGCCTCTGATGGGATGAACTGATCTGAGTTATTGTCTGCCAGTTTTGCAGGCCCCAGAGGAGTGCTCAGGTGTGGCAGGAGGAGGGATCTCACGGGATCTGGCCAACGCCAATAAAAACACCCGTACACACTCTACCCGTGTAGATGAACCTGCCCCTGATCACACGAGAGCTCCAGGCTCTGCAGAGCTAAGGAGAAGGAGGACATAGAAGTGTAACCTTTTAGAAAATAATAAAATGATCTACTTTGCTTTCTTTCACTGAAGTCACTGAAGTCACAAATTCCAAAGAGAAAGGGGTTGATGGAGGTATATGTACCGTATTTAATGCTTAAGTACTGATCAGATTAAACAATCATGCAAATCAGGATGTTACATAGATATTAAAATTTCAAGTGTATGAAAGAGAAACATACCTGGAAAATTCCAAGACATTAAGGATTCCAAATGTCTGTTCCTGTCCCATCTGCAGTAAGAAAAACAGGCTCTCACCTGAGGTGCAAAGTAGTAAAATCTCAAAGCATCTGGCCTCAACCATAAACACACTCTGTTCCCATCCTCGGGCTCCTGGTAACCACTTCTTCCCCGGGAGCCGTTTTCTCAGAGATCTGGTGGGATCACAGCGCCCTCTTCTGGTATAGTAGATGTTTCTGTTTCTTCAGCTACCTACATGGCTCTTATTAGTTGGCTGGGACAGCGACAAAGTGAGGATGATAAAAGACCCAAGCTACAGAGCACAATCAGAAACCTTGGGGCCAGCTATGCTTATGCGTTCAGAATTTTACACATTTTATAAAGGCCTATGCATATATCTTATTAGCATACGTCCCCAGGAGGGTGAGAGCACATCAATTTTCTGCCAAAAAACATAAGACTATCAAACTGAGTAAGAGTCATAAAGACCATCAACAGGCTCCTGTTAGTTCTCATTAGGTTTTAATGCCAAGTGACTATTCCCCAAACTTAGAGGAAAAACTTGGAATTCGAAGGTTTGGAGATTTAGAGTTGCAGCTAAGAGATTATGAATATGCATCTGGTCTTAGGGCAATTAACAAATCAAATGCCCTTTTTCTTTGGATTCTCTCAAGTTAGATCATCAATATTCACAATTTTTCTATCTGAAAACCAATGGCAGATTGTGTGCATGCCATTTTCAAATTTTTACATTTAGTGACACATCACAATGAGTTTGAATCCAGTTCCTGCCATTAAGTATGTAACTTTCTTATGAATGGTGACAGCATTGTTCTCTCACGCTTAACAGAAATAATGAAGTAACAAAAAATTATCAAGTCCACAACTGAGTCCATTAACACCCTTCCACCACAATCCTGCACCCCTTCTCACTGCACTCTGAAGTACACTTAATGGTCCAGCTACCCAGACCTCATCAGTCTTTACTTATCGCTGAGTCTCCCAGTTTTCTTCTGCCCTAGACTGTCCCAACTCCTTCGGTCCCTGTTCAGAAGAGCACTGCCCCACTCACTGCCAGCAGCAGCCTCCTCTCTGCCCCACTGTCACGCCAACCACATCCACAAACACACAGCCCAGGCGTCAGCCTCACAGTGACCAGCAAGGACCCTCCATGGAAACTGCTGGTGATCAACTGGAAGAATTACTGGTTCAATTATATCCCAGAATTAATGGTTGAGTAGGATTTTGTAATTATTATTTTTGAGACCTGACTGATCAGGCAATCGTTCTTACTCCCAGGAACAGGACAGCAGCCCCACACAACTGAAAATCTACCATTACTAAAAGTCTTCCCACATTGAGGGGGAAGAAGGCCTTCCTTTTTTTTTTTTTTTTTAAGTTGCTACGAGGGAAATTCTATATTCAATCAGTATTTCAGTCCATTTTTAATGGTTGCACATTTCCTTAAACTAAATTCCCTCTGTTGATGGTAAGAAAGTAAAAATAAATCTGGTCTGGTCTCCACACTCCAAAAGAAACTGAAGATGTCAAGAGATAGGCACTTTGTGTAAGGTATGACATTTTACAGAGTTCGATATTTTCTAAGTAAAGGAAAAAACTGACTACAATATCAATTTATTATACCACTTGGAAGTAAACTTCAAGTGCATTAAAAAGGTCTAGGGACTTAAGAATGCATTAAGCTAAAAACTGTAACAATCCATCAGTTTCCCCCAAACTGAGGGGAGGGTGAGCAAAGACAGTGACTATCAGCAGGCCTTCATCGGCCCCAGAGCATCACAGCCCTTTTAACTGGTTACCGGTAACAACATAGCGCCTCACCAGTCCTAACTATCATTGCTACCTGTTGCCCGACCCAAAGGTCTCTATTTGATTTTATTCTTGCCACAGGTTGAGCATCCTTAACCCGAAAATCCAAACTCCAAAATGATTTTAGGTGTGCCACGCCGCCACAGGTGAAAAACCCCACACCTGACTCTAGTGAGCGGTCACAGTCAAAACCCAGGAGCACTAAAAATACCGTCAAACTGACTTTCAGACTGCATGCAGAAGGTGTCTAGGCAACACAAATGCATTTCGTGTTTAGACTTGGGGCCCATTCCAGGGTATCTTCTTATGAATATGCAAATATTTCAAAATCTGAAAAAGAAACTGAAATCTGAAACATTTCTGGTTCCAAACATTTTGAATAATGGACACTCAATTATACTATCACTAAACTTTCTCCCTCTAGTCCACAGAGAGGAAAACTAAAAAAAAAAAAAAAAGAAAAGAAAAATACATAAACTCCTCGACTTCAGGAGGGAAACATCATCACACAAATTAAAAGGTTCTTAAATTCTAACTTCCATCTCTCTCAACCCGGAGACACAAGGCCTGTAGACGGAGGGCCCACCGCATGGCAGCTACCAAGAGGGACGGATCCTGCCTCGGAGACAGCGGGACGTGAAGTCATTTTCCCTCCTTTCAGAGGGAAGCCTTGAAAAGTTCTTTTCCACTGAAAGCCACCCCACTCACAACAGACACATGATTTCAAATATTCAATCTTCAGGACAGTAGGAGACCTGGGATGTGCACGGGTCCCGCCCTTACCGCTTCTATGATGACGGAGTACGGCGTTCGGGCCGTGAAGACAAAGCCCAGCTTCTTAGCGCCTTTCACCAAAGCAGCTTCGTCTGTCAAGTAGAAGTTGGTGAGATACTGGCTAACCCTGCATTGTGACAGAATTCTGTCAAGGGCTATTTTCAAACTAAAACTCCCTGTGGTTAAGGAAGCCTGATGTTATCCGTGCAGTAGTAAGGACTCCTACTCCCTGGGCCGGGAGTGAGCCCTTCTATAGGATGCAAAGATGCCAAGTGAGAGCAAACTCACCAGGAGAAGAGTGATCTACACTCCTGCTGCTTTCAGTGGGGGTCAAGTTCTCCTAACAAATCTAATACTGTATTTCCATTGACAAAGTGTCTCTTCCAAACAAGACCAGGTCTTCACTGTAGTACAGTGGGATTCAGAGCACACGGGAGTGGGCAAAGGGCAACCGCTCTGATATACACTCCCCCGGCCACTGGAAAATCCATGACATGTGGCCAATGCAGCCCTGTTCTCTCTGGAAAGCTCTGTCCAGCCCAGAGATTACGGCTGGGAAATACCACATGGCACAGTCCTCCCTGCCGCAAACGGTCATCGAGAGAGTCAGGAGAGTCCAGCACCGGCTTTTGCAAGTTTCACCCCTGCAGACCCACCTGAAGTGGTGTGATGCCAGCAGGGTCTGTGGGGGACAGCTGTTTCCCTGCCTCTCCCACAAATCACCACAAACACCCCGACTCCAGTACAGGGGCTGGCAGGGCACATCCACCAAGGGCCCTCACCTGGGGAGGAAGCTTGATAGATGATCTCGTCTCCGTCCTTCTCGGGAACAACAGTGTGGCACACGGCCAGCAGGGTAAGGAACTCTTGTATGCAGGGCGCTGTAGGCTACAAGCAAGAGACCATATTAGACCATCAGCTACAATACTGATGTCTAAGGTGTAACTGAAATATACGGTAAATGTTTAAATAATTATTACAGTAAAAGACACATTGCTCTTAATCTTCTTCAAAATACTCTCCCTTGCTTCACACACACTTATCCCATCCTTCTTGCCACTTTCTAAAGCAGTTCTGGAAGTCTGCTGTGGATATTTTAATGAGTTGTCGTTGAAAAAAATATGGTGAATGCCGCTGCCACATAAAGGCAGTGTCATGGCTTGTGTCTCGTGCAGTCACAGAGGGAGCACGAGGTGGCTGGATCTAGAGTGTGTGATTACTCAATCAGTCCTGGCTAGGATTAAGGTTGGAAGTGCTGCACCTGCCCCAGAGCAGGCAGCCTGCATGAAATATAAGGGACAGAAAGACGGCTAATGGGCTCTCACCAGCCTGACTGCCAGGCACTGTTTCTCCTTTGTGATGCCGCTCTGCCATCCACTCTGCCTTGGGACCAGCTGACTATGGACTGAACCCTCCACAAACTGTGAGCCAAATAAGCATTTCCTCCTTTAACTCTGGGTCTCTGGGTATCAGATATTTTGTCTCAGCAACGAGAAAGGTAGCTAAGGCAGGCAGGCTCCCAAAACCATAACACTGTGTCTTCCACCTTATTCACCGGACCTGGCACTGCGTGACTTCGGCAAAAATGACCATGAAAGGTAAACATTCAGAATGGATTCAGGACATCAAGGAAGTCATAATAGTACAGCTAAAGATACTCACGAAAAAGGACTTCCAGAGCTGCTTCAGAAAGTGGCAAGATTGATGGAGTATGTGCTCAAAGTGAAGGGGTCTTGAGGGGGGTTAGTGGCGATGTGACTTTTACTATCTTAAATTTCTAAAATTTTAACCTTCACTGTTTGTTTGTTTTTTGGTTTCTTGAGACAGTGTCTCACTATGTAGCTCAAGCTGGCCTCACACTCACTATGTAGCCTAGGCTAGCCTCAAACTTGTGGCAATACTCCTGCCTTAGCCTCCCAAGTGTTGGGATTACTGGCGTGCACCACCGTGCCCGGCTCACTGTACTTTTTAATCATATCTCTTACACTGGGACTGGATGCAAGTCATCCTCTGCTTTAAACCTAGTAATGGTGCCCTGCTTTCTCAGCACAGGGCCCAGGTCCTTAGCTGGACCCCATGTCCCCCACGATGTGACACTGGCTCTCCATCTAGCCCCTCCTGTCACTCTGGTCAGACGTCCTCTCCCTCTGTCCCACCGCCGCAGCCCTCCCCCAGCCATCGGTTGGCTCTCCCACACACTCATACTCTGGGATTCACTGCGGCAGGAACTGCACCAGCTCCGAGTCTCAGAACCTGCTGCTGAGAGTCACCATGACGCTGGGGGAGAACCAGAAGCAGCTGCGAGCCCCTCCAACTGCTCCAGCTTTGGCCCTGCTTGCGTCCAGCATCCCCATGCTCCTGCTACTCACGGGCATCCTCCCCACTTCTGTAAGGTGCTGAGCAAGCAGGTTACTGGCCTGCCCCAGAGGTGTCCCCCCAGAACCAACAAACAGAAGACCCCAAACCTAGATGGGACCACAAAACACGCGTACCCCAGCTCCTTCCATGCTGCGGGTGGCGTCTGTTCTACGACGCGCCTGATCTGTAACTTCAGAATCCCAATACCTGTAAGCAGGGCATCCCTCACCCATTACTATAAAAAAACAAGCAAACAAACAAAAACAAAAATTGCCCTAGATGTGCATTTAATCAATTTCTCTTATCTTCCTTCGGGAAAAAAAAACCCTACAATTTTAATTGAAATGAAACCATATTTATACTTAGCGGGAAAATGAGGTCCTAACACTGCCTTTCCCATCTACGAAGACAGTATGTCTTCCCATTCACAAAAGGCTTCTAAATTTTATGAACGTAAGACCTACTATTATCTTACTAAATTTTTAATTTGCTTAAAAAAGTACTTGAGTACAGTAAGTGAAGCACTGTGTTCAATAACAGCAGTGTGCCATGAATTTGGTGGTGAATTTGCCCTGGGTGCCTGTACAAAGCGCCAACAGACCAAACTAGCACTGTGTGAATCATACTGACTGAGTGCTGGCTGGCTGCAGGAGGCCCCGTGGCCAATTCACTAATATTAGACTGTATCCAGATGACGAGGGACTCTGTAAAGACTGGCTGACTGACGAGGATGTAGCCAATTAGGTGGTTTTTCTATGCCTCGCCTCTGTTTTTCAATAAATACTGTCAGATTATATCGCTAGTTGGAGTTGGCAGAACCTGTTCTGGCCCTGAGAGTTGCCTGATTTTCAATAATCAGCCCTCTCCCGTGCCGGGGTTGATCCCGGGCCCTCACACATGCTAGACAAGGGCTCTGTGACTCGGCTCCAGCTCCAGCTCTCGATCTTTTTTTCTTTTTCTTTTTATATGCCTCGTTTTGTTTTTCTTTGCTCAAACAGACTACTAAATTTAACTGGTCTAAGGAATTTTCCTTTTTACAATTGTATGACATGTTCATTGCTTACATTTTTTTTTAATAAAGTACATTCTTTTTCTCTGTGCTAAGGATGGAACGCAGGGCTTTGGACATGCTAGGCAAGCACTCTACTACTGAGCCACACCCACAACCATCTATGGCTTTTCATAGTATGAAGGGAATCTCATTTCCATTATATTTCCCAGTAGTTGCACAGTGGTTTATTGCTGGGATATAAGTAAAAAGCATTGACTTTGAAAGGTTAATTTAATCTGCAATGGTAACAGCTCTCACCAGCTTTGTGAGTTTCAGTTGATTCTCCCAGGTTTTTAAGGGAGCATATCATTCCCAAAGCATCTCTCCCATATATTTTTTTTTCAGCTGTTTCCTATCTTCATGGAGTAGTGCTTCAAAAATGATTTTCAAAGACAAGAGCGGTAACATGCTTCCTTGTCCTGAGATTATTTTAATGCCAATGTCTTTAATGTCACCTTTTTAAAGAAGCAACTGACTAGAAACTTGAGATGGATTTGTATTTTCACACTAGCAAGCACATAGCTGCTTCCTTATTTTTCAGAGACTTTTTTAAAGTGATAAATAGATGATGACTGCCACAGAAATGACTTTACTTTCTTCTTTGTTAGTCTGACTTAGGGGCAATTTCATGAAAGCAAATCACCAAGAAGCAAGAAGCTGATGTGGCTACTTCTTATCAGCCTACGTGGATAGAAAGTGCACATTCAATTCTAATTCACTGAAGTCAAATAAGTGAGACTGGAGGACTCACAGATTCCTCAGAGCCTACACTACAAACCATTTTACCCCCAGCCCTTAATTCAAAAACTGGGCTTCAAGGCCGCCTTCCCTGCATCTAAGAACTACCCTTGTCCCATGGTAAAACAATACATGGGGTCTTTTTGACTTTATAGTAAAAAATAAACTTAACAGTGACATATTTTCTGAGCATTTTAAAGAGTGCACACACATTCAAATTGACTTTCAAATTTGAGTCGTGGCTCAGATAAAGTTCAGAGAGATAAAAACAAAATTCCTACGACAAGTGAATCTACATTTGGTTCTCTAACTACCTTGGCATTCTATAATAAATTAAGGAAAACAGACAAAATTAATCTGAAGCCTATATTTGTAATATATGTTAGACAACATATATTACAGATTTGAAAATAACTTTATTTTCAAAATAAAATCATTTTGAAAGTTATTTTTGAAACTAACTTTTTTCCATAACTTCCAGGAATAAACACTTTTTATAACTTTCAAGAAGTAGTTGTTTATTGAAGAATGGTACATGTGCAATGTACATATTTATACATATATGCACACGCACACACATACATCTTAGAAAGTAGGAGGGCTGTTGTAGTAAAATATACATGCAATATTTATCACTTTAATCATATGTAAGTGTACAATTCAGTGCAATGAATAAATTCACAATGCTGTATCACCACAAGCTACACTCAAAACTTTTTAATCATTTCCAACAGAAACTTTGCACCCTTTAAATCATAATTCCCTATTCTCTCTTCCCTCTAGTAACTTTTCGCCTGACTTCTGAGTCTGATTTTGCTTATTCTTTGCAGTCACACGAGTGAAATGACACAGTAGATACTGTGTTACATGTTACAGTCTTTAACACGCACAAAATGCTATATACCTAGAAATGAATATTTTCCATTTGATGAACTTAAAAAGCAGAAAATTACACATGTCTCAAATTGTTTTGCACAGTGAACTGCAGCTACAAAGGAGCTAAATAATACATAGATACAAATGATTTTTTAAAGACTGAAGCTCAGAAGCTCTAGGTATAATGATTCAAAGGAACGCTCTGTCTTCTTCCTGGCAATTTGGAAATGCACACAGAAACACAGAGTCACTGGTGTGCAGTGCCGCTGAGGGATTACAACCTAAGTCTTCCCAATTCTCATTTATTTACTTGTGCTTTTTTAGAGATGACTGTTCCTCTGTTGCCCAGGCTGTCTCTGAGCTCCTGAGCTCTGGCGATCCTCTTGCCTCAGCCTTCTGAGTAGGTAGAATTGCAGGCATATGCAACTGTGCCCAGTTTATGTTCAGTTCTTAATTCTGCTATCACTCTACCTCAACTGTTCTAGTAAGCCAGGATTAACCATGCAGTTTTATCAACTCATTCCTAATTTAAAGGCTACTCTAAAAAATACCAACTTAGTAAAAAGTATTTTATGATCAAAGCAATTTCACAACCTGTTAAGTAGTATAAACTAGAGTGAATATGATTAATGCTTTTCCTGAAAATAATTTCTGAATTTAAGATAGGGTAAACATGAACAAAATTAAAACTTTCTCTTTCAAAATTTTGTTAAGACATGGATACATTTAAAATGTTGGGCTGGGGTTCTAGCTCGATGGTAGGGTGCTTGCCTAGCATGCATGACACGCTGGGTTACAGCCCCAGCACTGCAAAAATAAATGAAAGCTTTTCTGAGGTGTCGGGAAGGACATTCTTTATTGCGGTCAGTGCCCATTTTTTTGGAGTGCTAAAACCTTCCCAGCAGAAGCCCTCCAGTGTGAGTGTGAGGCCGCCTACAGGGATGCGGCCAGCAGTTCCGACCAGCGCTGGGCGGAGCCTGGGAAGTAAATGCTGCCGGTATCCAGCGAGCATATCACAGAAGCTCGTGCTGTGCCACAGTCGCAGACCCCAAGGGGCCCTTCTAAGATCTGATCTTAGAGGTGGAAAGAGCCACCAGAGGTCCTCCGCTCAGAAGGACAGCATCGCCCAAGATGTCAGTGAAACAAGTGTGCCACGAGCACTCGCTTTCTGTAAAAAGAAGCAGGTGTGTTCACGCGGCACTCAGGCAAAGCTGGTGACAAAGGTGGTGGCGTGGTGGGTGGGAAAGGAGACATGGAAAAGCTTAGGAAACTGCTCTTGATCTGGTTTCACGAGGTTTGTTTACCCAGCTTCAGTCAACGGGTGAGGAAATAGTAGAGGACACGGGGGGGGGGGGGACACAGCACAGAATCCTGCCAAGTCCCTGCACTGGGTTAGGGAGAAAGCAAACCGGTGGACCCCATCTCCGTGAGAGGCTCCCTGTCTACCCATTCACTCAGCTAACAATTGGGAAGCCTCATTTCTTCCCTTGCTCTGGGTGTAAAGGGCAGAGGAATAAAAAACACTCAAAGATGTTAACTGGAGAAAGAGACATTGGACATTGCTAAGAGCAGTTGTCCACTTCTGCGGGACAGGAGTGATGTGGCACTCAGGGGGTGTGATTTCGTTTCATGTAAGCAGAGTGGGCCCTACGCAGTGGGTGCTGTGGGTGTTGTAACAACTGAGGTGTGGGGCACGTGGCCATCTAGTTCCACCAAACAGTGTGTGTGTCCACAGAACGTGGGAAGCCACGGACACCCAGGCCCAGGGCAAATCCTCATTTGGAGAAAACATCCTCTTCATGCTGCTGGAATCCTAATTCTTGAAATCATTTTGTACACAACTCACACGGGTGTTCGGTGGCCCTGTGTGGCTGAGGGGAGGGGGCACCTCGGAGTCTGACCTTATCTACAAGATGAGCCTGTCCTCTGTGGGTGTCTTGGGGGAGACCTGAGCACAGACAATGGCAGCTGTGGCCACTTCCTTTCCTTCTTCTAACACTTTTGTATTAGTCAGCTTTCCATTCCTGTGCAGATACCTGAGCCGGTCAACCTAAAAAGAGGAAAGGCTAAGCCACGCATGGTAGTGCAAGCCTGTAATCTCAGCACTCTAGGAGGCTGAGACAGAAGGATTGCAAGTTTGCGCCCGCCTGGGGAACTTAACAACTTACCAAGACTCTGTCTCAAAATAAAAACTTAAGCAAAGGACTGGGGATGTAGCTCATGTGAAGGTCTTGGATTCAATCCCTAGTACCACAATAAAGAAAGAAAGGAATGATTTTGTTTCCTAAAGTATCCTCATCAAAAGATATGTAACAACTTTTCAAGGCACATAACCTCTTAGATTCACAACTGCAAAGAAAAGGTACTGTCTTTCAAAGCAACAGAAATCTGAACTGTTACAGAATTCTTTGGTGAGATTAGATCTTGATGTGCTACTTTACAACTTTATTACCCATTTAAATTTAACTTTACACTAATTTATGTAATGCCCACCCCAAGTTTTTATGTAATTCACCTTCCAGAAGAACACAATAAAAATTGGAATGGTCTCTTTTCCCAAGATACAAAATTTGCCACTTTCAAAACAACGCACATATGTTACATGAATAACCATGAATCATAAACTATCCGATGTCTTAGAAGGAAGCAATGGACTCACATGGTGATCCTCAATGTTTTTCAGGAGCCGGGGATCATTAAAGTCGCAAGAATCACTAGGGGGAGGAGGCATCCGACTGCAAGAGAAAATGAAACAAATATTTATTCAATTCAAAAGTTGCTGTTAAAAATAAATAAGTAAATAAATTCAAAAACTTGCTGTTATGATAACTCAAACCTAGTAAGAATCTGACTTCAAGAAGAACCACACCTAATAGTCCACAGATTTGTATTCAACCTTTAAAGATTTGGAAAAATGTGTGTTATTTCAAATCCTTACTCTTACTCTAAATGAAATAGTTTGTATATTCTTAAAAGCAACAGCGTAGTTACAAGGGAAAGAAACAGAAGGCAAGGATTGATATTACGGCTTTGTCATTTCAGCTGGTCCCTGTATAACTTCTACCAAGAAAAAAAAAATCCAAGAAGTTCTTCTCAAAGCAGACCAGAGGAATTACTGAACTGTATTGTATATGAGAAATCACGTAAGGCCAGAAAGGAAACTTGATACAATGGCAGTGTGTTACTGTACTGAAGAAATGTAAAGGGTAAGTATATTCTTTTATCTCTACTCTCTCCTTCAACCCTTTCTCAAGATAAAGACAGTAAAAGAGAAGGCAACAAGACAACATAGCTGATGTTAGTTTTAACTCTGAATAAATACTGTACAGTATTAGCATGTAATACAAGAGAGAAAAAAGCAACTCCCCACAGAACCCCATAAAGCCTGAGGAAATAGCAGCATGAGAAACCTGGGAGGTAGAGTGTGACAGTAAATCATGGTTGCTGAATTCCTTAGATTAAGGGATGCCTGGAGAGGACTGGATTATGAGGGCACTAACTTCATCAAGTGGATTAATCACTGATAAGATCATGGTTGGATGGCACCATTGGGAGGTGATGGAAATTTAGGAAGTGGGGCCTAGGTGAAGGGAGAGGGCCATGGGTATGACCTTGAGGACTGTGTCTTGTTCTGGGACCTTTCCTCCTTGAGTTCTCTCTCTGTTTCCTGGCTACCCACCGTGCTCCTCCACCATGATGTGTTTTGCCTCATCACAGACCCATAAATGATGAAGCTAAGTGACCGTGGATGGGAACCTCTGAAACCACAGGGAATGGTTTACCAAAGTAAACCCTTCCACCTTAAAGTTGATTTATGCCAGTATTTTGTCACTGAAAGCTAGCTGACACACACAGGGAAAGCAGATGACAAGAGAGTTTCCATATCCACCTAAGGAAACCTCAGATTGCAAGAACCCTCCTCATCCCATGGCAGCCAGACAACAGGACTTGCCACATCCAGAAAGGGTGGAAGCCCCATCCTTTACAGAGGATAGACCAGAATGGCTTCAGCCTGGCATATTATTCAGGACTAAATAGAATTAAAATAACAGGCCCTGAGAAAAACATGAAGGAACTTCAAATGCATATTACTAAGTGAAACAGTCTATCAAAACAGGCTGTCTACTGCACGATCACAACTGGGAAGAACAAAGTCATTCTTGAAAGACAAAGCCACAGTGACAGGAAGAAGATCAGGTCACGAATGGGGTGCGGTGGTACATGCCTGAAATCTCAGCGCTTTGGGAGGCTGAGGCAAGAGGATCATTTATGCAACTTAGTGAGATTGTGTCTCAAAAAAAAACCAAAACTAAACAGGACTGGGGATGTAGCTTAGTGTGAAGGCCCTGGATTCAATCCCCAGTACTGAAAAAACAAAAATCAATGATGGCCAGGGACTGGACTGGGTTTGAAACCATGAATAGGCAGACAGGATTTTCAGGGTAGTGAAAATATCCTATCACATAATAATGCTACACGCATGCCACACACAGAATGTGCAGCCCCAAGAGTGAACCCTCGCGTTAGGTGTGGACTCTGGGTGCTAAAACAACAACAAAAACTGCAAAGTGAGAGAAAAAGATAATGAACTTGGAAGATCATCTCCAAGTATTGGCCTAACAGGAGACCCAGACAGAACACAGCAATAGAGAAGACAGGAAAATTATCATAAAAATAGTGAAAAGACATTTCCCAAAAATTAGTAAGAGACATTTACAGACAGAAATCAGTCACTTGTAGTCCACTCAATGCTCAACATGATGAAGCAAAACAAGCCTACCGCAAGAGTCATGGCTGCAAGCTAGCATGCTAAGGACACAGAGAAAATGGTAAACGTCTCCCAGGGCACCAGGGGCCATGGGACAGGTCACACACAGAGCAGCAGGTGCTAAAGGTCCTTCCACAGTAGAAAGCCTATCAATGCCTACAACTTTTAAAAATGTTTAAATTAGCAACGCATTACTATGAAATACAGTAATAAATTATTTTGAAGAGTCAAAAAGTTGAAGTTGGCCGCTTCCAGGAAATGGCAGATACTGGGCCAAGGCAAGACTACTTTTGTTAAAAGTTGTGTAGTATGGACTTTTAAAACTATGTTCTGGGTTGGGGATTTAGCACAGTGGTGGAGCTCCTGCCTAGCAAGCAGCACAAGGCCCTGAGTTCGATCTCTAGCACCAAAAAAAGTTCACATTTAAATCTTCTTCTGATTTTCTTTTAAAATAACACATAGGCAACTTTTATTCACATATAAAATATTCAGATAAAGAATGCTAATAAAAAATTATGCTGAAGCCTCTTGCACTAAAATGTCAAGAAGTGGGAGAATCTACTTACGAGAAGTCATCTGAGGAGGGCTCTCTAGCCAGTTCTGGGAAATGCCTACAGACAGGAAAATACATGGGTCACAAGACGGGGATCAAAAGGCAGACCCTTGGATCAAGGCGAGAGTGAGAAACTTACAAGCATTAGCTTAGACACACAGATTTACAGATGCACCGGGATGTCTTACTACTTACTACCTTAGCATTTGTAGAAATAAATCATATTATAACTGTTTAAAGTTGCACTGGGGACTCATTTAAGTGTGACATACATTCAACAATAACTATCTATCTATATCTTTTATAAACATCCAAGAGCCAAGATACTTATGAAGCAGCTAAAAATTAGTTTACTCTGTTGGAAGAACACAAGTGCAATTTCCAGGAAGCGATGAACATAAGCAACTCACCCGTAGGTTACTCCCGCGATGCTGCACTTTTTGAAGTTCATGATATTGCATGTCAGAGTTCCAGTCTTGTCAGAAAATAGATATTTCACCTAAATCAAAGAATAAGAGAAATGCACACCAAGAGTGTAATGAGATCCGCAGACCAATAAATGAAGTCTTTCCTTCCCTATTTTTCAAAATCTGTATTAACTGTAGATGAAGAGGCCTCCTGAAAGTAAAATTAGTAACAAGCAATATACTTTAATTCTTAGGTCAGTTACAAACCTGTTTCTGTAACTAATTTGACAAACTGTACAGGAATGTGCAAGGGCAGCTGCGGGAGGAGCCCTGGTGCTGTCTGTAAGCATGAGCATTAAGTCCTTTCGAGCAGCATCTCAGAGCCATTTTTCATGCTTCAAAACACTGCTTGGGGGGCTGGGGATTTAGCTCAGTGATTAGAGTGCTTGCCTTGTAAGCACAAGGGTCTGAGTTCGATCCCCGGCACCACCAAAAAAAAAAAAAAAAAACACTGCTTGGGCTCGAGGTGTGGCTCCGGATGGAGCACTTGCCCAGCGTGCGCAAGGCCTGGGTTTAATCCTGGCACTGCAAAAAGAGGCAGGGAGGGTGACTGCACAGTTCAAATGCATGTGAAGACAGAATGGGTCTGGTGTAAGTTATGCCACTTTTCAAGATGCCGAGACACACAGAATAAGTGACGGACATTCTCGATACACGAAGGTGAAAGGGGATATTACTGAGTAGACCAACGAGCTCGCTATCTTGATGATGTTAGCTGAATCTGAAGAGCCATCCTCCAAGTGCAAACATGGTGGGAAAATTATGCTATCTCAGACCAATAATACAGTGGAGAAGACAGCAAGAACTCTGGGCTATGGAGAAGGAGAGAGACTACAGAGCGAGCTATGGGCACTAACTAGCCACACACGGATTCACCTCATCCATCTTGGTCCCAGTTCCCACCTCGGTGAGCTGCCAGCTCTGGCTAGAAGGCATGTGTCACCATTCCACACATAGTACTCAGATATCACCTTGTACGTTAGGAAGGGAGGGTAATTAACAGGATTGCTCCAGAGAGAACTTCAGTTTCGTAGTGGTTTTCTAGAGAGGAATCAAGGTGGATGCTAGAAAGCTTCCAGAGAACCTAGAGGACCAGTCTAGGGAAACAGCATTTTCCAGTCCCTTAGAAGGGAGATCGACAACACGAATTGCTTACTGTACATTTTTCTTAAACAATGTAAACAAACACACTGAGAATTACTTTCAAAGCAATCAAAGGACTTTCAAGAAAGGAAGATTATTAAAGCTGTCAAAGAAGTTAAATATTACATACAAGCATAAAATTAGTACACTAGGGATAATTAATGCTTTACTGGTAATCTCTTTAAATTTTTATTCTATTTTAATTGCACATATTTAGGGAGGATAGTATGATAATTGGATTCATGTATACAGTGTGTAATGATCAACCTGGGGTTGTTAGCACATCTATTTCCTTAAACATTTTTATAATTTTTGATTAACATATAATAGTTTTACACATTTATGGTATTTCAATAAGGGGTGATATTTCAAGAGTGATATTTCAATACATGTATAGAATACACAGTAATCAAATCCGGGTAACTAATGTTTCATTAGTAGATGTTAATCATAAATTTTATGTAAATTTTAGGTGCCAGACCTTTTTTTTCTTTTGGGGGGGGGTGGTGCTGGGGATCGAACTCAGGGCCTTGCACGTGCTAAGCGAGTCCTTTACCACTTGAGTTAAATCCCCAACCCCTTTATGTATCCAGGGGCATAAATATACAGTAGAATCTGCCCTCAAATAAGCAGTGGTTCCTTCTGCTTTTTAAAAAAAGAATTAAAAGGCTATATCAAAATATTAAAAATTAAAATTTTATGAGAAGAAATCACCAAGATTTACTGTCAAATTCCCTACTGAATTTCAGTTTATCCTTAAAGTTCCAACTCACATCATTCCTGAAATCAACTCGATTGTCTTGGAAGCTGCCTAGGAGATACCAAAGCACACTTCCAGGTGCGCCTGGGGGTCATGGGGCAAAACCCTGGGGACTGTGTCTGTCCCTGGCTCCTTCAGCCCGGTCTCTTTCCCTGCTCTCTACTTCCCAGATGGTATGAGGTGAACAGGTTTGCTCTGCCGGGTCTTTCCGCCATGATGCCTCGGAGCCAGCCAACCATGGACTGAAATCTCTAACTGTGAACCAAAACAAATCGCTCCTCCTTGGAGTTGCAGGTGTCAAGTATTTTGTCCCAGCAAGAGGAAAACTGACTAATACACCTCTCCACCTCTCCACATCCCATTAGGGGAGTGATTTCATCTGGGGAGCTTCTTGAGTACTTTCAGTCTTCCAATTATTCAGGCCCAGTCCAATGAGAACAACTATATCCTGAGCACTGTGCGGAAATGCCAAAGGCAGCACACACCACACACAGTCATCCCTCAGTATCCTCAGGGGCGTCCTACTAATTCTAGGACACCCCTTTGTACACCAAAATCTGTGGGTCCCTTCTATAATATGGTGTAGTATTTGCATAGAACCTATGCACATTCTTCTATATACCTTCTATCATCTCTAGATGACTTGTTACATCTACTGCTATATAAACGCTATGCAAACAGTTGTTATACTGCGCTGTTTAGAGAAAAAGGACAAGAAACAGCCTGTCCATGTTTGTTACAGATGTAACCATCATAGGCCCCCCCTACATTTTCAATGTGGTGTTGGTTGAATCTGTGGGTTAAAAGTCCAAGGAAAGAGAGGGCTGAATATGCAGGGCACATCCCTGCTCTCCAATGGGCTCAAAAGCCCCCCAGAAGAAAACAGATGTGTGATAATTAGTCTCACCTCTTATTTCACAGTGTGTGTGTGTTTGGGAAGATTGTTATGGGAACATAGAAGACAAATTAACCTTGCTTGGAAAACTGGAGAATGCAAATACGGTCTGATACATAACAAGAATGTAGAGATTCTTATAGGAGTAGGATTTTACCAATGATGAAGCCATTACAGAAAGAAAAAAATGCAAACAAAAATAGCAACAACAAGCAAGATGAGGGGGTGGAAGTTCAGGGCCTGCTCTGGTACTGTCTCTTGCCCTGTGTGCCTGGAGTGCAGGTGAGCAGGGTGGCCAGGGACGTGGGCCTTGCTGGGGAAGTCTCTTTATTCACCCCAGCACGGAGGTCTGTGCTCCATGCTGGGGTGGTCTCTTTACTCATGATCTACTTGTTACTCTAAAACTTAAGGGCACTTCTGCAAATGCATATCATCCAAGAGAAGACAGGAAAATGCAGTTAACTCTAACAGATTTAGAAAATAATATCAAAGAAACAGGATCACAAGTACTTTTGCCTATAGACTTCTATTATATTTAACGCAATTTGGTACACAAATTTGAGCCTCAATATTCTACCGATAAACTTAACAATGCTACATAAATCATTATCTTTGAGGGGGAGATAAAGAAATAAAAGAAACCCTCAGGTGAATGAGACAGTTTACCTGATCTTCACAGAAGGACCCAGGGGATGAGGAAGACATTTCTACAACAGGAAGGGGAGAATAAGGCCAGATTTGGGCAATCTGTCACCCCCAATCTGTCATTCCTTAGCCAGGTATCCTGGCATAAATTATTCATTTCTCATCTACACAGTAAACACATAGCACCTACCTCATAGGGTTGCTGGGAGCCTCAAGATATATAAAATGAAAATCCTAATCATTGCAATGCATTCAAAAGAAGTTATTCCCTGCAACAATTTAAATGGAAGAGGCAGACTTAAAGTACAACTCAGGAGAGTCAAGAAGAGTTTGGAGTAAAGGTGCCAGAAATCACTGGTTCCCTGGAATATTCCAGACAAAATCTTGAGGATACACATCCTTCTAATAGCCCCCACACATTTTGTGAATTTACTCAATATATAACCCCCTTATGCATTGTTTTCCCTGCCATTTGCCTCTGATACGTACTTTCTAAAAGGGTCCAAAATTATTATATTTGTTCCACATTTTTTTGCAGGTAGTTTCTAGGTGAGAAGATGTACTCATGCCTCAAAAAAGCAGGCCAAAGACAACTGAAATTTGTATTTATTAATACTTTCAAATACCATGCAGCTCTCCGGATATTATAACTATATTCATGGATAACTATTCTTGCCAAATCTCTCCATAGTTCTTCTGCTGACCCTCATCTCACCTCCTGCCCATGTACACAAGGAGACTCTCACCTGCCCGAGCTCTTCATTAAGGTTCGACGTTCTGGCCATTGCAGGAGTGTCATTTTCTATATAATACATATCTGTGTCCTGAGAGAGAGAGAGACAGAGAAAGAGAGAGAGAGACAGAGAAAGAAAGAGAGAAAGAGAAAACCTTATAAAATATGTATCACTCTGTCTCATTCAGATTAACAGAGAAGCTGAAAACAGGTGATTTAAAATCCTTTCATTTTAATACGTATTATAATATTTTTTATTTTGGGGTGAAAACACGGTGGCTGTTAGGATACAGAAACCTTGTCACAAAAGTGGGGAAACATATTTCATACACAGATCATTTGGTTTTAAGACGATCATTTCGCGACCTAAACTAACTCATGATTTTGCTCTCAGGACATCATTCGCAGAACTGCTTTAACAATCAAATAAAGGTGCGTGTTCATGTGCCTGCTCTGTAAGTACGGACTGCGGCGGTCTAGTGCTTCAGGGGCATGACAGTTCTTTAAAACTCCAGGTGTAGGGATGGGGGTGTGTCTCAGTTGTAGAGTACTTGCCTAGCACGCATCAGGCCCTGGGTTCAATTCCCAGCATAAAAATACCCCAACTCCATTTTTACAGTCAAATCCAAGGTTACTGTCACAAGAAATTTTGATGCGTAATGAACACAACAGCAATCATACCCGAGAGGCCTTCTCCTTGGCACTAATGAGACTTCAGAAGCACCCGTAGCCAAGTGCCCACTGAGCATCCTCCCTCTACCATCTTACACAGTCTCTACAGCCACCACCGAAACAGACAGGCATGTTGTCCTCTCCATTCCTCAGACACACCCTCACCAATATCTCATGCCAGCTCTCTGTTCGGTCAGTTTAACTCCCAGACCTCATCATAAACGTGCTCTATTCTTCTTTTCCTGGGAGTTCAGTTCAAAGACAAAGGCTCTGAAAGTACTGGAAAGTAGCGATAGGAATTTCTCTCTGCTTCAGTACTCACCCAGTTTATGAAGAGGGCCTGTGTGTATTTTACAACCTCAAGAGTCACCAGCAGACTGATGGGAATAAGATTGTTGTACAAGATAATGAACGTCAACAAGTTGTATCCAAAATTATCTGAGCTTGTGTCTGTGGAAGAAAACCAGAATATCCATATGGCTTTAGTCACACTTTCTCTCCACTTTGTTATTTACAGATTTTTCAAAAAGATATTCACAACAAAAGTTAATTTAGAGCTTCAGGTTTAAACAGCCCTTGAACACCTACTATGTGTCAGGAGTTGTGACTACAAAGACTACCCAGACAAAATCTCTGCAGACAGAGACTGGCATCTGGGAGGAGGTTGTGGTGGTGCAGCGAGCAGAAACACGGTGTCCCTTAATGTGACCATGCAATGGGACAGAGCTACAAAGGGGGCACTGCAGGAGGCATGACAGAGGCCTGTTAATGAGAAGGCAGAAGGCTAAGGCTGGCGATTAGGAATCTGGGGCAGCTCCCAAACAGTTAGTGAGCTTTTCATGAGGAAAGTAAGTCATATAGTGGTAGTTGACTCAGACTTTGAGTTGTGGATGGTAATGTGACATGGAAAACAAGGTTCTGGGAAAGAATAAGGTGAGTGGGCACAAGCCAGCCCCAGACTCACCTCTCTACCACCTTTCATTGTCTACTCACTACCACGCCTTCTGCTTCTCTGGGGGATGCCTTTCCTCCCTGACATATTATCTTGTTCGCCTACAGAATGAAGGACTCATTAGACAGGACCTCTAAATCTCAAAAGTTACAGATGCTGGTAAGATATAGCACTTGTTTGGAAGCAAATATCTGTCTGCCAACTAAAATTGTGTTAGACAGTAAGAAATTAAAAATTTCTGGTTTTGAACACTAGCCAAAAATGCTTCATACTTTAGTATCAAAAAGTATAGTATGTTCAAGGAAAAGCCAAATCCAAGTAGAAGGTTCTGGTCCAAAACGAGGAAATGAGAGAAGTCAATTAAAAAAAAAAAAGAGAGAGAGCATCTGTTCTTATGTAAAAAAAAGTTCAGCTAAATAATAACAATAATAAAGAAGTGATGAGCAAAGATAGACTGATAGAGACAAAACACAAAGTTCCAGCAGTGACAGTGCAGATTTGAAGTCTGATGGCTCTGACCACAGCTACTCAGATTCTACCACAAGGCCAAGATGGAAAGCCTGGAGGGACAAAAAGGCCACTGTGCCACCGCATATCACACAGCTAGTACTGGATTCAACACCACCTTAGCAATTTAAATGTCATCTGTTTCCACAAATCCTGTACACCAAGATAATGTCAGTACTATATATTTCCCAGACTGTGACATTGTGGGACTAATTACATATTTACAGTCATGTCAGCCTTCACATTTGAAGATATCGTGGTACAAATTCACTTGTTAAGAATCGAAACCAGGAATTCTAATCCAATTACAACTGAAGTCCCAGTCACATTTCCCACATCTACAAAGTGACAATGTTAAGTTCTCCTAGGTGGCAAATCAAAGCGTATGAATTACTCCTCTCTGAAATAATTAGAAACATAAAAAGGTGTTTCAATCAGTTTAACCAAAATATAGTAAAAGATAGAAACAGTGATAACCCCAGGAAAATTCCCCCCAAATTTTTAATATTTATCATTTAATCTTTTGTCATTAAATCCTGTTTATTTTCTACAAATGCCACGTAAAGAGATTGGCAGACTTTATACCAAAAAAAAAAGCAGCAATAAAACTGGAAAAATTTTTAAAAAGCTTTTAAAGTCTCTGAAAATGTATCATAAAGCATACAAAAATACAAATACAGGTATTCAAGAAAATTTATTGAATTTTGTAAGAATAGAAACCTGGTATTTAAGCCAGAGGCTGTTCTTCCCTCCCACTCCCAGGATAAATGATTTGTATTGCTTAAGTTTCATTCTGGATGTAGAAAAGGTAGATCAAGAGGACTAACAGCACTCATCTGCCCCTGCTCCAGCTCCATGCTGCAGAAACTCAATTCCAGGGTGGGGCAGGCTGCTACCCTAGAGCAGGACAGGTACAAGGACCAGAACATCTTCGGGGACCAAAAACAATTTCGAAGGAGTATAATAAAGCTCATGATCAGATCTCAGTGGTTAATAATCAAGAAAAGCAAATTTCTCTATAATACCAGGAGAGGCAAACAGAAAAGCAAACCAGTTAAAAATTCAACAGGGATATCCATGGACAGATACAGCCAACAAAGCCTTGGCAAGAGCACATTCACCCCGATACTGTGGAAGGTCTTGTTCATGCATAAGGGTGCACCTTCTCAGGAAAGACCAGACAGAATGTCTTCCAGCCGCTCGTCTCCACTGAACATGGGAGGCACTTTAATCTCCCCAAACATCAAGGCATGCCTCAAGCCACCACGAGACCAAACAATAAAATATAGACCCTGAATTGGCTTGAGGGGTTTATGCACAACCTCTAATCAATCATGGGTTGACCTCCAAGATCTACTGACTCAGAACAATCTAGATTTTAAAACAAAGCAAAGAAGTGCTACTAATGGGGTTGGGGTTCCTTTGCAAGTGATGAAAAAGTTCCAAAGTTAAGGCGAGCTAAAAGTTGCACAAATCTATGAATATACTAAAAACTACTGTGCCTACTAAGCTATACATTTAAGAAGAACTAAGAAGTAAAAGCAAGGAAATGAAACTAATCAGTAACATCGCTGACTACATAGCACAGAAGCAAACAGACTTTACGGAATTAGCCCAGACAAGTCACTAAACAATTAAATAAGCAAGAAAACAAACAACAAAAAGCAACAACAAGGCCTACAATGAAAAGAAAATGAGATCCCAGAGTTACTATATTATTTAAAATGTCCAGTTTCCAACCAAAAAAAGTTACGAAACTTGCAAAACAGCAGAAAAAAAAACAATAGGAACTGTTTTGAGGGGCATGCAGATATTTGGCCAAGCAAAGATACAGGAACATTTCCTTTAGGAAAGTGAAGAATTAAAGAAAAGTATGATGATAATTACAGCTCAAATGAAGATTATCAATAAGGAGATAAAAGTTTTTTAAATTAAAAAACAGCCAAATGGAGATTCTGGAGTTGAAAAGTATGATAAATGAAATGAAAAAATTCACTAATGGACTTGAGCTGGCAGAAGAGACAATAAGTAAACCTGAAGAGAGGTCAACTGAGATTATCCAGCCCGAAGAACAGAAAGAAAAAGGAATAACAAAAGTTAATACAGCCCAGAGACCTGTAGGCCACACCAAGTATACAAACATACACACAATGGCTGTACCAGAGGGAGAAAACACCAAGAATGTGACAGAAACAGTACTTGAACAATACCTGAAAATGTCCTAAATTGCATGAAAAAAATAATTTACACATATAAGGTCTACAAACTTCAACCAAAATAAACACAAAATTGTCAAAAACTAAAGGCAAAATCCCAAAAGCAGCAATACAAAAATAACTCACATCCACAAAAACAAAACACACAAACAAAGTGCAATAAGATTAACACTGGACTTCTCATCAGTACAATGGAAGCCAGAAGGCAGTGAGACATCATATTCAAAGTACTGGGAAAAAAGAAAGTTCATTAGGATCCTATGAGAATTTTATATACAGTAAAACTATCATTCAACACATTAAGACATCCTAAGGAGAAATTAAGACATTCTAAGATAAGAACAGAGGTAATTTGTTGCTAGTCCATTTGCTTTCCAAGAAATATTAAAAAGAAGTTCTTCAGGATGACAAAAATAGCAGATGAAATAGCACATGAGTAAATGAAATCTGTATAAAAAAACAAAGGGCACCCATAAAGAAAACTATATAGGTACTTATAAAATACAGTATAATTGCATATTTTGATCCTTCAAGGTTTAAAAAAGAAATTACAAAATTTCATTATAAAATTGTTGGAATTATATGTAGGAAAGAATAAAGATACATAAGACAAAGAAATGATACCAGCTGGTAACTCATCCACAGAAGAAATACAGAAGAGCATTAGAAATGGTAAATAAGTAGTTTAATAAAAACTACTCCATAAATGTATTTTCTTCTTCTAGCTTCTTTAAGTGACAACAATTATATAAACATAATTATAACACCTCTGTTGGGTCGATGACATAGATAATAACATAGATGATTTTAGTAACATGAGCAGGGGAGAAAATGGAGGTATATTTGACAGATGTTTCTATACTTTGCTGGAATTCATATTCATCCAAAGTGGAGTCTAGTGTTGTAATCCCTAGAGCAACCATAAAAAATACCTTTAAAATGGTTGAAAAATAATCATTTGTACATAAAAGTATTCCCAAATATGCTCATCTTCATTTCATAATGTGATTCTTAATTTGTCAATCCTCCTTGAAAAGCAAGCATTATGTATAGCAGCCAAAGAACAGAAGGATGGTGTAGCCAACACACACAAACCGTATGTAGAGGTGCTTTCCATGGGTGGCTCTGTCCTACCTCAACAAGCACCCACCCCAGCACTCACCCATCTTCTTGATGTACCAGTTCTTTCCACCATGAGACCCATTCCAGTACAGGGCCCCCACGGAGCTCACCAGGGCCATGACCAAGAGGATGCCGAACAACACCAGGATCTGCACGTTGGTTACTTTCTCAACATTAGATCTCTTGAGAGGTGCTTTGGTTGAATTCTGTAAAACAGCATTTAAAGTCAATAAAGGTCATATATCAGATTTGGGGATGAGGGACAGGGAGAAAAGTAGGCAAGACAACCAAATTCAACAGCAGAAAAGCAAAAGACGATTTATTTTCCAAATAACCAATAAAATTATAAAGTATAGCGTATTATTTAATCAATAACTAGTTTTAAGTAAATAAGACATACTACCATTTTAGAAAACTCTGCCTGATGCTTATATGCTTCTCATGCTTACATCTTAGCATTAATTTAGCCACTTTATCTTAGAACACAACAGGCTCTAAATAATATAAGTCAATTTAAAAGAAACTAGTATACTGCTGATTCGAAACGAACTTAGTGGCACTAAACTGTAAACATCTAGAGAGAATGTTCGAAGTAACAGCACAGCTCCATAATAAATACGCAAATAGATATTTTTAAAGTATACATTTTACCATCAGTAGCTGAAATTTTGAGGGAAAAAGACACACACACACATCAATGATGCAAAATAGAATATTAATAGGTATCAAAATAAATGGATGGGCATTTGGAGAACTGTGGACAAGAAATGAGCAGGAAAAGTCAGGCAGGCACTTGTGGACAGGAAAAACCTGAATCTTAAGCATGACACAGACAGAGGGCAAACAGAAAGGAAAAGCCTCACTACTGGTGGATAAACCAGCCCAGTTACAACTGAAGTCAATGTCAGAGGTGAGTACAGAAAAATTCACAAAAATCAGACTCAAAGACCACTTCATTTGAGGCTGAACGGCTGAAACTCGTTCTCTGCTATGAAAAAGTCAGCAGAATAGTTTGAGCCAGACCGTTATGTACCTAGCCAGGCATGTGGTGCATGCCTATTACCCCAGGACTCTAGGAGACCAAGACAGGAGGATTCCAAGTCTGAGCCCAGCCTGGGCCATTTAGCAACTTAGCAGAATGCTGTCTCAAAATAAAAAATAAAGAAAAAAGGTGCCGAGGATGTAGCTTGGTGTGAAGGCCCCAGGTTCAATTCCCAGTACCACACATACACACATACACACACATACCATTCACACAATTATGTATCTGAAACCACTTTATAAAGAATTTGTGAAGGCAGTTGTGAAGGGGTCAAAATAATGGACCCTCAGTGTAACCCACATGCTAATCTCTGTCTCTATCATTATGTTATACAGCAAAAGAGACTTTGTACTTGTGGCTAAGGATTTTGAAATGGGGGATTTCCCAGGTTACCTAAATGGGCCCAATCTAATCACAAAGGTCTTCCCAAAGCAGACACTTTCCTGATTATGGTCAGAGGGAGAGGCGACCACAGAGAAATGGAGAGGTGCAATATTGCTGGCACTGAAGAAAGAGGGAGGGAATCACAAGCCAAGGAGTGCAGGCTCCTCCAGAGGCTAGAAAAGGTAACAGACAGAAACCCCTCTGGGGGCCACAGGAAAGAATAGCCCATATCTTGAACTTTAGTCCACTGAGACCCACATCCAACTTCTGATTTACAGAACCACAACACAATAACTTCATGCACTTTTAAACTACTAAGTTTATAGCAATTTGCTGAAGAGCAATAGGAAATAAGTACTGTAATGGAGCAGATGGTCAAAGAAGACAAAGAGAACAAAGTCAGGTGGAAATTAATTATGACGACTCATTCCTGGAGACGAGGCAATTCCTGAATTAAATCAGAAGCCAGGACTGGATAAGCAGCAACAGGGACTTGAGCTCCCATCTGCAAGTCTCTTTTCATGAACCTCGGGCCCTGGTTTTTCAGAGGCCGCACTGATTGGCAAGTCACATGCAAGCTTGTAAGGTATTAACTATCCACAGAAATGGTACTCACATCACACATAACACTCTCCTTCACTGTGCCTGGTTTATCTCTTCATTAAAGAGCTAGGACGGAAATGTCACCAAAAATAAGGATACAAATAAAGTCACAAGAAGACATAAAATTGACCTGAAACAAGAGGCAAATCATTCCTAAGTTTCAGAGAGAATCTCATGCCACAATATCACTAAAATCCACGTGAATTCTATCACCAAACCTAGAAGCACTGGAGTATTATTATTACCATGTTTTCTTTAGGGGTGGGGAAGATGTTACACTGGTTGGTATAGTGGAAATTTTGAAAAGCTAAATCTTTTAGGTATCTAAGTAACACAGCAGAATTTTCCTCTATTTATATATTTTTTCCTCTTTCTTTTGAGTTCTTCAGATTATTTGTCCTTCACAGGCTTTAAAAAAAAATCCTTCCAAATCTAAATGAAGTCCATTAGTAAAGGCCATCTTATCATCGATCAAATACCATATAAAGGTCGACTGGGACAACTCATCCACATCTGGTCTCATAGCAAGAGCCAGCAGACCTGTTCCAAGACTGTTTACCCTAACTTTGAAAAAGTAAGGATGATCTTATCATTTTAAATAAACATTCGTTGAATGTACAGGCAGGAAAAAAGTTACAAAAAACCTTATTTCTATGACCCCATTAGTTACTGACTGCTGATCTTTCCCAGTGGTGGAACTCCGACCAGTTAGCAGGGTTCAAAAAATGTATCTTTTGTCCAACATAACACAAAAGACCCCAAAACTTCAGACTTCAGCACATGTACTTGGTAGAAAGGCAAGCTCTGCCCACTCCATCCTCGGAACATTTCTATATGTGATAATGAACTTTTAATGGTAAGTTCCTATTGAAATTTTAAGTTTTTTAGCATTCTTGTATCACTACTTTGATATAATGGCATTATAAACAGAAACAGGTCAAAATGTCCCATTTTGAAAAAGCTGAAATCAGACTTGAATTTTACACATTTTATCCCCTCCCAAGAGAGTAAGGAGCAGAATGTTAGTAGGAACAATGACTCTGGAGGTGCCTGGCCAGTCCTATCTCAAAGGTTGGGTTACTCTGGCAATATGCCTCAGTTCCCTTATCTATAAAATGAGGAATAAATGAGTTAATATATGTGAATCACTTAGAACAAGGCATGATTTGTTGTAATTAATGTTTGCTGTATTTCACATGAAAACCTCTCTCTTTCCCATTAGATCAACCAACAGAAATGACAGACTTGAAGATTTCTACACGTCACTACACTAAGCATGAACTGAGGGACCTAGAGTTTGGTAAAAGACATTGAGGGAAGATTTTAAGGGGAAAAAAAAAAAAACCCTCCCCCAAACAAGCAGGTTTCCTCTTTGTGGTCAAGGAGTATAAGGGCAAGCAAAAACTTGCTACTTCACAAACAGAATGGTTGCCAGCTATGTGTATTGCTTTATAATCCTTTTGAAAGCCCATTGTTTTTCCTTGCTTTTTCAGTCCTAAAGGCACAGCGAGTCTGGCACAGATGTTTCTGGGGTTTCCCACCACTCTGCCAAGAGGCCTGTCCTACAGAGGGATGGGGAAAGTACCTCTCACACTCAGGAGATGCAAACTGGATGCACTCCCTCAGTGTACATCTTGCCCATCAAAGAGGCGATGGGAATGTTTCACAGTACACATAACTCTTAGACCTTAGCTACAGAGCTACCAAGGCATGATCTACAAAACAATATTTTACCCTGAGCAATTACCTACTTATAAGGAAACATGAAGGTTTGCACTTGTGATATGCTCAATCTGAAAACTGGCTTTGTGACCCTACCAAAATTTAAGCTAAAGATCTCTTTGTTACAGAATTGTAAAAAAGAAGAGCAAAGGCGTAAGGTTAGCAGAGCTTGGAGTGTTTGGCAGTGGTTGCTGCGCTGGACTGCAGAAGGCCAAGGCTGCTCAGTAGGAGGCAGAGCGTGAATCCTCAGTTCTTTCCCATGGGCGCTCAGAAACAATAAACCCGAAGCACTCTGGTCAGACTGTGTGAGCAGATGACGGCCGAGCAGGAAGGGAGGTCACACACACCTCACATGCGCTGAACAATCTTCTCCACCTAAGAGCTGCCTCAACACCCAACAGGTATTCATTTCCTGCCTGCTGCCAAGCCTTCCTCCTACTCGCCCCAATGCACAACCCCTGCGCGTATTCCCTGCACCTGAGGACTTCCTGTCCCCCACCTGCAGCCTCTAATCCCTGCTCCTCACCAGCTCTCCTGCCGTTCTTGGCCCAACCCAGCCTTCCCCAGACACCACAAGCACAGAGCGCTTCCTGGACTCATATCTCTTGGTATCTGGGAGCAGCATTACCGAAAGTGTTTCTGAGACACTGTAGCGCTGCCCAGCCTTTATTCCTCTGTGCTGTGTTTTACAGTTCACTCAGAAAATTCTGCCTTCTGCCCTCCCCTCAGCAGGTCTGCAAACCTCTCAGTCACTCCCTCTCCCTCCCTGGAGACTTGAGCCACCGACTCACAGAATTCCTTTGCCCCAGCCTGGCAGCCATCGTACTTCAAGATCAGAGCATCAGTCCATCACTAGATGCTTTAGGCTCTCATCTCCTTGCTGCTCAGCACTGAGAGGCCCGCTGCAGCTCTGCCTTCAGCTCCCTGCTCCCACGGCTCAGCCCCGGGTCTCAGCATGCTATAAACCCTTGACTTCAGAAACTCGGAGACCAGTGTCTGACACTTAGCACCCTGCCACTCAGTGACACCGGCAGTCCTCTTCAACTTGGGTGCGTCTCCCGTCCCTTCCAGTCCGAATTTCCTTCCCTGTCTTTATGACTTCAAGTAGCTGATGCGGCCCTGTGGTCTATCATTTCATGTTTTCTGTTTAATTTTCATCCTACTTTCATTTGGCCTCAAGCAGACAACCAACAGAAGTTTCTCTCCTCCAACTCAGGATTTAAAATGTGCTTCTGCCAAGGGATCATTCACAGTGTCCCATCAACTGGCACTTCGCATGGGGTGACCCTTCAGGACTTTGTCATGACAGATTTGACAACAACTATATATCTGTTCTGTAATTCCATATTATTCTTTGGTTTACCTGGCTCTCAGAAGGTAGGATGGGGCCTTTCACTATAGTATCCATTCAGCTTAGCACAGGAATTAATGCATGGTGGTCCTAAGTATATCTTAATTAAGAAAAAGACCCAAGTGTGTACTTTAGAAGTCATACAAAAAGAAAAGTCAGTAGCTACTGCAAAATAAGAAGTGAAGTGATATCAAAAGAATGTCAGAAATAACACAAAGTGACACTGATTTTAGGTAAAATTTCAAAAATTCCCTGGCTAAATATGTTACAATATAAATGCAGGACATAAGTTCACAAACAAAAAAATTAACAGAAAAGAGAGCAAAATCATTGTAAATTAACAGTCTTTTCTTTTGTTTGTGAAGAATAAGCATTAGTTCAAAAGTAACTGATTGTAAATGGTCTAGAATTCAGTTAAAAACATACTGTGAAATTGTAACTAATGGGGTAAAAAGAAGTTGACAGAGAAATAAAATTAGAACTAATCTTCCCTCAAGTCCAGAAGACACAATAAGTTAGAATCAATTGTTCCTCTTGAATATAGAAAACAAAGTCCATTTATGTTTCAGGTAAGAGGTAACAAATATCTGATAAGATAACAAAAGTCCAGAAGAAACTATCCAAGGAACTAAAAAAAGGCATTTTCTTTCCAAATTTAGGTTCATAGACAAACTTTAGTTTCCCAAGAGCATTATCTGCATTTCCCACCCTCCACTCAATAAAAACAGAAAGGGGAAAACAACAACAACAACAACAAAAGCTAAAGTCAGCATTGTTTTTCAGCATAGAAACATTTTACCTGCATGAGTTTGGTGTCGTGTCCAGTATAAACAACTATGCCAAAGACCCACTGAGTATTTCTAAGCTGTGTACCTCTTAACAAGATCTGGTCAGGCCCAAGGGGAACAGGGCTAAAAATAAGAAACAATATTTACATTTAATGACAGTCTGACAAATCAGCATGAACTTTCCCCTTAAACACAAACCCACGATAAATCAAATACTTCCTTCAGTCAAATGTGAGCAATAAAGGTTAGACTTGGCTTAATCTACCAAAAAACAACCTGCCAAAAGTATTTATTTAACCACTCATCGCTATGGAAAATAAGTTTTTTCTACTAAATGTTAGAAAGAATTGTATCTCTTATAACCTTATTACAAAACTCAATATCCACAGAGGAAATTGCTAAAATAATACCCAGAAGCTTATCCATTTGGGAAACCAAATATATTTTATGGGATATGATAAGAGAAAAAAAAAGAAGAAGCAGAGCATAAACCTATCATATCAAATTTGCGAAGGGTAACTCAATGTAGATAATTTAGAAATTTAAAATGGGGAACACATAGAATGGCTACACATACGAAATGACAACCAAGAAGGAGTCACACTTGGTTATCATTTGTTTGGGGTGGATTCTTATGACGAGGTCCTCCCAAGCCATGGGTCCACTCGAAATATAAAGTACACCAGATAGGTTGTGGCGGCATGGATAAGAGGCATGGAGATAAAATATGGGTAACAGATAGAGACTGCACCCCAACATAGTGACAATAGATGACTCAGACAATAAAACAAACGCCAAGAGCAAGGACAACAGAATATAGACAGCAGCACACTGAAGAGTCACAGAAGGAGCTAGGTTCACTTCATTCTGCTTTTCCAGAGCACACGGGGCTGGTAGTGAAGTTCAGGGGCACAGCACTTGCCTGGTATGCAGGAGGCCCCGGCTGCTGTTCGCAGCACCAAAAAATAGAGTGAAAAAAAACACTGCTCCAAAGAAATCTTGAAAAAAAAAAAAAGACACCTTTCTTTTACATGAGGCTTATATATACCTCATGTAGTTGTCAACACCTCGGACACCTCTCTTCTGCTTTTTGCACCATTTGATGCTGCCAAAGCCACTTCTCCTGGCTGGTAGGTCAAAGGTCCCAGGAGAACAGGCCACCTGACATGAACCTCATCTGAGGCCCTGGCTTCTTTTCTTGCTAAAAGTCATTTCTTTCCTTAAACTTAAGGGAACTTTTAAATGGACTGAAACGGTGTTTTGAGAAAAACTCAGTAGCCCGGAGATAAGTAAATGTGAAGAAATGGCACTGTTTTCAAATATTAGGAAGATAGAAAGCAAACATATTTTCCAAAGTTCCAGCAATTCTTATTCACACTAAAAAAAAGTAGAAAATGAAATGAAGAGAATGAGGCATAATACCTTTTCCCATCCAAGTTCAAGGTCCCGGTGAAGTCGTAGAGGTGGCGATTGGGCCCTTCACATTCTATAGTCCCAGACAACTTCATCAATACCTCCCTTGTCTGCATGTCAGCCGTGTGGCTCAGTCCCTAAAATACCAAACCAAAGGAGAAACTCACACACACTCCCCTGTGTCTAAGGGACATCATTCAGCATTCAATCTCAAGGACAGAAGGAGCCATCTATAATACAATAGTTGGACAAATTAAATGTCAGCTCCTAAAGACAGCTGAAATTGAGTGACTCCAGAAGAAAGTCATGTGGACAAAATTATTGAATTCAACTTTATTCCACAAAAGAAAATGATAAGCGTCAAAATGTTTAACATTTTCATGTTTGAAAGATATCCTTCATCCTTCATTCTAGACTAAAATATATGGTACAAATATGGTACAAGTAGTTTTACTTAAGGTATGGAAATTTTGTGTTTAATATACTGGTACCACTCTGGAGAACAGAGTCTTAGTCCCAATAGTGGTGCACACCGACATGCCTGGGCTCATGTCCTCCATCTGTCTCCAAGAGCTGCTGTCCAGTCCACTTCCCAGCCCAGCATAGCAGAGGATCTCCCTCTCTTCAATATCACAGGGAGAGGCAGGAAGACACAAATGAAGGCACAAAACCCTTTGAAGCCGTAGTTCAATAAAGCCCACTTTTTCTAGGTGTCTTGTCTTTCTGGACCAGTTTTCCCCATACTCATGGGCACATTCTTCCATAGATGCCAGTAGGGTTAGAGTCTAAACTTTTGTGAATGAACAATGTTTTCTCTACAAAAGACACTGACTGATACACAGTGGGACCGGAGTTGCAATTTAGGCCTCTATAACACCACGAGTCATAATATAGGTGACTTTACCTGACGTATTTTAAGGTTTGTCTCTCCATCTAGATTAGCTGTTTCGACGTAACACATTGCCTGAGGTTCACTAAGGAGAAAGAAAGAAAGGGACGGGGGTTTAGTAATCAGTAATGTCCTCTTCACAAATTCACACTCATGACCTCTCTGCTATGGAAATAGCCCTGCGGATGGGCCCTTCAAAAGACAACTCTTTACCGCCACTTTCACAATAGGGATTGATAAGAAGAAAGAGGCACACTTATCTTCTGGGTACAACAGTGATACAAGGTTGCTTGCACCAATGACCCACCTCTTAGCCCCCCAAATAACCACCGCTTGGCCCCAAGCAGGCAGAAATGACTGGGAAGAGCCAGAAGGGGTGAGCACATTGTCTGAAACACCTGATGTTCCAGAGAGGAACAGCCACTGGGTGGGGGTGACGCTCAAAAGGCCAAGGCTGGGTCCACACTTGACCAAAAGAGCTGCCTGAGCCACAACTAGAACAACATATCTTCCCTTTCCTTTTCTTCTGTGGGGCTGGAGTTTGAACCCCGGGTCTCACTCTACCACTGGAGCACATCCCGGCCCTTTTTTATTTTGAGATAGGTTCTCACTAAGTTGCCCAGGATTTCCTCAAACTTATGATCCTCCTGCCTCAGCCTCCAGAGTGGCTGTGAATTAAACGTGTGTGCTACCACACCCAGGCAAACATCCTTAGGAGAAAACTACAGTCGAGAGAACTGAAGAACTGAGGTGTAAGCTTGGCAAGCCTTTCCTTCCCTGTGTTATTACTGTGTTGAAAGGAAGCTCTTTAATCAAAACACTTACTCTTAAGGACAGACTATTCAAGAAGAATAGAAATAAGTGTATCAGATACTGCACTTGCAGTCCGATCGTCCAGTTTAGGCCAGTCAGCATAACTGGTCAGCAGGATGGGTTCCACCACACACCGGCAAATTTAAAATCCACCCTCGCTACCTTTCGGGGCTCTGTGCCCCTAGCAAGCTGCTGAACTTCTGCAGCTCAGGCTCCTCCTGCACTGAGAAAGGGTGTGGACGGCTGCGGGGAGACTAAATGGGATCATGCGTTCAGCAGGCCGCTCAACATGCAGAAAGCAGTCAGATGCAAGCAGCATCCTGAAAACACAACACTGCCTCCAGCAGACTGTCCCCTGGCGAAGCCGCGTCTTCTGAGGGTCACAGACACGACTCGCAACCCACACTATCGAGGGATTAATACTTCTAAAAGTGTCTTCACTGCCAGCCAATATAGCCATACTTGACTCTTGACCCATATTTACAGTGCTTTTCCCTTCCATCCGCCTGGGGCTCTATTTTTAAAGTTTTTATCCACAGCAGAAAACTAATGTTAAGGATTTAAACCTAGTAAGTGATCAAATCCAATACAAGAAACATTGCCTGCATCAAAGAAAATGCCAGCGGGCGAGCATCTGTGGCTCTCGGCGGGCTATAAATACAGGGAGTTGTAGTCCTAACACTGTATTAATTTAATCTTGGATTCAAGAACTGAAGTTACTCTCAGCCTGATTTTGGTTTTCCTTCTGTGCTATATACTTTTTAAACTTCAACCCAAGAAGGGCAAAAAAGCTGTGCTGTTCCATCCTGTACACCACTGAATGATGATTCCCTTCTAGCACGAAACTAGAGAACACAGCAGTGGTAGTTGGGCAGAAAGTGGGTGACATGTGGAAGAATGGAGAGTAAACACCATCTTCAGGTCGTGTCTACACCCAGAAAGTGCACGTGTTTCTCTGAACGGCGGCTCAAGGGCAGCACTGTGCTGCAGGACAGACTACTGACTGGACCCAGCCGGAGTCGGGGACCAAAGCCTCAGATATGTTGCCCCTGAAGCGTGACCCTGTCGGGGAGGAATACCCCAGAACGGCCACACGCTAAAGGAGTCAGTACTGGCAGAGTTCAGAAAAAGTCTAAAACAACGAACAAGGAAATCAGAGAATCAAGGCAGGAGAAGGAAACTGACAAAAGCAGGAGCTGATCATCCCTTGTCCAAAACACTTGCAAATGTCAGATTTTTGGATGGTTCTGGATTTTGCAGTATTTATAGGCTGCATTGGATGAGCATTTCTAATCCAAATTTTTGAAATCCAAAGTGCTCCAAAATTATGGTTAGTTAAGGACACTCAGCTTGTGACAGGAAAATAGGATAGCAAGAAAAAAATAGTGACTCATAGGGTAGAACAGCGAGGGGGCCTGAGATTTCTGCAGTTGTCATTTAATATTTTATCGTTCTTAACATGCAATTCGAAAACTGTGCCCACGAGCACTCCTGACCTGGAGGAGAGCAGGACCATGTCTGCGGGAAGGTACTGCCCGTTGAGGACTTTCACGATGTCTCCCACTGCCACCTGGAGAGCAGGGACCAGGACAGAGAGGCATGGAAGAAAAAGAAGCACAATGGGATATGGGCGGTTAAATACGTAAGGAAGAAATCTGCCACATAACTAAGCCATGCCAACACACACAACTTGTGATACAGTCAAGCCCTCCACCTGTGCAATTCAACCAAGAACTGAAAATACCTGAAAAATAATTGTGTCTGTACTGAACATGTACAGATGTTTTTCTCACCATTATTCCCCAAACAATACAGTATAACACTATTACACAGCATTTACATTGTTCAATCATAAAAGTCTTGTAGAGAGGGATTAAAGTCCGTGGGAGGATCTACAGATACTCTATGTAAATGCTACACTTTTTTCATATGGATTTGAGCATCCACGGACTTTGGTATCTGAAACAATCCCTGAGGATGCTGAGGGACAATTCTGTTGTCTTTCTGCAGAGATGTTTCATGAAAAAGAAGTAAAGGGAGAGGGAGAAAGGTTAAGTCCAAATAACTATGTGTATAAAGATTACATTTTCTTAGGACTATCTACCTATCTACAAATGTCCCCACAGTTGCATGTGGTGGGGTTGAGCAGTTATGCACACAGCTCTGGAGCCAGCCTAAGTTCTTGGGTTTGGGTCCCCGTTAATACCCCTAACTAGCTGTGTAACCATAAAGTTATGGAAACCGTGTGCGCCTCATTTTTCTCATGTATGTATTGAGGATAACAGCATATATTTCATGGGGTTACTGAAAGGATCAACCACAAGGATTAACACATACACAGTTTTCTGTTTTACAAATCGAGAAACTGAAGCTTAAAGTACAATAACTCAACCAAGACTGTGCAGCCAGTGTGTCGGATCTAGGCCAGTCTGATGAGAAGGCCTGAGAGTGGACGAAAAGGTGTTACTACATTTATTCATGAGCAGGGCACCTAAGAGGCCTCCTGGCGATGTATTACATGAAAGAGAGAAGACTTGTACAGTCTCAAGAAACTGCCAGAAAAGAAAGTTACAACCCAAATCAGAGATCACCTTGAGAAACAGATTCTATTGTGGAGAGAAGACCACAAGCCAAGGAAACAGAGGTCGTTTTCAAGCAGCCCCACAGCTGCGTCTCAGAGCCCTGCCAATAATGTTGCTTTAGATAAACAGGGGCTTCACTGCAGCAAGCTTAGGCTCACATCCTAACTTCACAGACACAAACCAGCTTCGGGATCTTCACAAGCTGCTTCACTTCTCAGAGCCCCAGCGCTCTCACCTGCTTTTCTCAGTACTGAGGCTCAAACACAGGGCCCTCTACCACCAAGCTACCTTCCCCGCCCTTTTTATTTCATTTTGAGACAGGAGCTCACTTAACTTCCCAGGCTTACCTCAGACTTGTGATCCTCCTACCTCACCTTCCCGAGTAGCTGGGATACAGGCATGTGCTACCATGCTGACCGCAAGCCCTCACTTCCAGAGTGGAAAAACAACACTGTTGGCCCATAAAGTCCATACTGCGACTAAGGATGCATATGCAGCACCCAGTATCTACACACCTTGCGTGTTTTAGTCACTTAGTCACTGGGACACAGTACCTGACACCCACGCCTTAAAGGAGGGGAGGCTTATTTGGGTTCATGGTTGCAGTCTGTGGTAGCTGGATCTAGAACAGAAGAGTGTGGCCGAGGGGGAAAGCAGAAGGAAATCTGCTCACTTCATGTCGGCCAGGAAGTCAGCTATCAGCCCCCACAATCCAATCATCTTCCAAAAGCCCCACCAACGAGTGCTTGAAGCTCTTTGGGGACATCTAGCTATAAACCATAATGAGGTGTGTAAGTGTGGGCTCCTCAGTGTGACCAAGTGAGTGGACGCTATCAGTGTGGGCATCAAGGACATCAGAATTCTCTAATGACACATGAAGAAAGACCATTCCTAGTGATAACCGCAAGGCACAAAATGAGCACTTAATGTTTTATGTTTCCTATTCTAACCATATTCCCATTTTCTTATAATCCAAGAATTTCAAGTGATATAATACATGTAAAAGACTACTGGATCTACTGGATCATATAAGGCAGCAGGTGTGGTTAATTTTCTATTTGGGACTAGGGGTGGAGTTCGGTGGTAGACACTTCCATGACATGTACAGGAGTCTGGGCTCCATGCTCAGCATCACAAAAACAAGCAAGCAGGCACACAAGCAAACACACCAATTTTCTGTTGGGAAAAGAGTCTCTTATGAAAGGTGTCCTACTAGTGCTGTGAATTGCTCATAATAAAGTGTATCGGAACGTCTAAATAATTGGGCTCACCACTGAGATAGATGGTAAAAATTAAGTTCCAGAACCAGTGTGCATTTGAATTTAGTACTCAATTCAAACACACAAGTTAGTATTAAATTTAAAGGCAAAAGAAAGGCATATAATTATAGCATATTCCATAACAAAGAGAAGTTAAATAATAAATGTTACAGCACCATTTTAACAATCACCAATACAAAAGGAAGAATACGTAAGTAAATTGAAAGTTTTCAAAGTAAAAATGTTTTAAATTAATAGTTTAATTATACAGGAATACCAGTAGAAGCAAGTAATTTAAAAAGCACTGGAAAAAAACTTCTGCTTTCAAAAAAAGAATTTATTTTCTAATTCAAAGTGGGAGGACAAGGGTAATTACGACTTTCTCTCATCTTTATTTTCTAAATAAACACTTACAATCCCAGAGTACTAAGAGATTTTGCATATATGAGAAACTACTTGGGATTTTGTCTGAAGACAGCTTTCTATTAAATGTTGTATGTGGGACCGAATCCTCTCTAGACTCACAGAGACTCTCAAGTCTCTTAACAGTGCAGCAGCTGAAAAGTCCTCTCAAGGTGCATCGAAGCTGCTGAGAGCTACCAGGCTGCCCTCTGGGGCTCACCAGCTGGTCACACAGCCCAGGGCTGGTCCCTAGCACCTGTTACCCTGGCCACTCCGATGTCCTCACCTCCCCACTGACCGACTCACAGTGACGTGCTGTGCCTGGCTGTCCGGAGTCCTCACCCTATATCTTGAACAACATGTCTGGAGTGAGGCTCCTCCTGAGCTGAACCAGTGGATCTAGACGAATGCCCCCCCAGATGTCCCCAGGGCACCCTGTACAGCTCAGCAGGTGCCCTGTGTCACAGCCAGCAGCCTGTCTCTTCTGCTACACTGGCTGTTGCAGTGCAGCAGCCTCACTGCATCAGAAATGGTGGGTGGGGGGCCCCTCTGTGATGGGGCTGCCCGCTAAGGCCTGAGGACTGCTGCACAGCAAGACTCTGTGAGGGCAGGAGCCGCTCTATTCTGAATCCCAGGCCGGGAGCAGGCTCTGGCACGTACTAAGATGTCTGGCGAAACAAGCACAGGAAATACACTGTAAGTAGAAACAAATAGGCCTGTGACCAGGCATAGAACAGATACACTGCTACTGCTGGTGTTTTTCTCCCAAATGTGTGCTGGAAACAGTAACGAGCTTTAAGGGTCTTTGAGGCCATCAACTCCTGGATGCAGAAATCAGTGGCCATCACTCCATCTCTTGCAGTTTCAGGCAGTGTCAGGCATTCTGGATAGAAACCACTCTTCACACTGGCCAATACTGGTGCCTTTCTGGTGATGGACAGGCAAGAGGAGCCTGGGGAAATGGTGGGGCAATGACTCCCTACAGCCCTGGCAGCACTTCCCTCGGGAGTCAAGGACACCAGGCTCTAGACCAAGAACCACCACCTTTCACTGCCAAATGAGAGAGAGGCCAAAGAACGTCTGCAACAGGGGCTTCAAGATGGCATAGTGTTAAAACATAAACACTAAAAAGGGGAAACTGGGGGCTGGGGATTTAGCTCAGTGATTAGAGTGCTTGCCTTGTAAGCACAAGGGCCTGAGTTCGATCCCTGGCACCACAAAAAAAGGGGGGGGGACTGCTTTAAAGCTAGGTAGTTCTCCTAAAATAAAGCAAAATAAATAAAACCTAAAGTGAATGAGCAGGTGTCTTAGCACAGAAATTTTTTCAGATATAAAATGTTTTAAGAGGCATTTAAAAAACACTATTTGCTAAATGTTTAGCAAGAAAAACTAAAGTTCCCTTCCAAAAAGTTGTTTTCTCTTGAAATCAGCAGTTTGAATGTGGGACTAATGAGAGACATCCCTAAGAAACATCTCATTAAGAAGGTCCAGCTCAAACAGATCTAATTAAAAGCTAACTTTATCAGATTAAAAAAATACCGAGATAGCACAACGAATTTCTTCTCAATTTTCTGTGCATCACTAAAACAAAGAACAACACTATTCTCCGACCCACACATCTCATACCTCCAGTCACACAGAAGAAAATCCTTTCTTGCTACTGTAATGTTAGCAGCAGTAACCACAAGGGGTGATGGAAAGACACAGTGCATGTTTAAATAGAATATTTATTACAGTAGAAGACATATTGTGAAGAATAACGGGATAAGTGGATTCGAGGTGACGAGAAATATTTTGAGTATTTTAAGGGAGATAAATCGGCAATGTATCTTTTACTGCATACCTTTTCAATTTAAGCCTTCCCCACATTTTAGATCACCCTTCATTGATCAAATATTTAGGGCAATTTTTATCAAATAGAAACATATGATGCTGTGTCTTCCTCCACCTTATTAGCGGAATCTGGCACCTCACAACTTCTGGCTCTTCCCCAAAGTCAAAACGACCATAAAAGGTGAACATTTTGAATTGATTTAGGACGTCGAAGCAGCCACAACAGCACTCACAAAAGAAGACTTCCAGAACCGCTTCAGAAAGTTGCGGGAACAAGGAGATAAATTGTTTGAATAAATGTTTTGAGGGGGACTAGTGACCAGGTGTCTTTTACTACAATGAAATTTTATTTTTTTATTTTTTATCAAGCACATGTATTGGTACACTGTATACATAACGATCACATTCATCTTGTTTATTCTGTACCTGTACATGACGCATCTTGGTTCCCCCCTCTTCCCCACCCCCGCTTCCGTTCCCCCACCCTTCCCTATTTACAGCAGGTTTATTTACATTTTTCCATTTTTTCCCTTTTCCCTTTCTTTCCTTTTTCCCTTCCTTCTTTTCTCCCTTCTCTCTTTCTCATTCTTCTCTCTTTTGAATATTATCTTTCTTTTACCTAGTGTCTATTATACCTCTTTGTCCTTATTTACACTTATGGTTTCTCATACCAGAGAAACCATCCAATGTATACTCATGAGTGCCTGATTTATTTCACTTAAGAGTATGCTAATGAAATTTTAAAATTTAAACATTCGCCATTTTTTTATCATGCCTCATATTGGTCATGCTCGACTTCCCCGCCTCAAAAACTGAAGTGACAGCATTTCCTACCCAAACTCTCTGTTTAGTGACAATTTCTCCACCAAAAATATTAGAACTGAGAATCTCAAAACTTTAATTTAAAAAGCAGCTTTGAACATCTGACTTTAGATGAAGACAACCAAGGAAAATGTTTCTCAAACTGGATTTAGAAATTAGAAAATGGGGCTGGGGATTTAGCTCAGTGGTTGGAGTGCTTGCCTTGCAAGCACAAGGCCCCGAGTTCGACCCCCAACACTGAAAAAAAAAAAAAAAAGAAAGAAATTAGAAAATGCTTTGAGACTGAGAACTACCCAGCAGGAGCGATCAAGATCATGGCCAGAACAGCCACAGTGAGACATTCTACAAGCAGCCAAAGGCAGAGAAAACACAGTCAGCTCTGGGCAGATCTCAGAGAAAAACACATATAGAACAGAGATGGCCTAGGCCTTCATGCAAACATTAGACTGCAATTAACAGCAGCAACTCGTTACAAGCCTCCCAACCAACACTTTCTGTTATTATCTTTAACATTAGTTTTTACCTCTTTCCACACGATGGTATGCCACATACCATTTCTTAACACTGAAAGAGAAAAAAACAATGTACTGGTTAGTAGTGGCAATGATCAAGATCAAAAATATCTGCTTCCTGAAAACCCAAAAGGTGCCTTGTAGACTTTCATGTATTATTTCTAACATATTATAGCCTTTGACAGAAAGGTGTAACACCACCAGCCCCCAAATGGAGTCTCAATCTATGTACCTCTGTAACATACAAACATTCATGCATGCACACAAATTTTTACATATATATGTAATTAAAATCTATTCATATTCAGCCCTGAAGTTAGAAAAAAGTCTCTCAGACAATTATAATAATAATAACAACATAACAGAGCTGTTTTGGTAAAAATCAAAACAATAAGAAATAAGAAAAGGCAGGGAGAGATTATAAACCAAGGATAGGAATGTTTGAACTTATTATGTACATAAAAACTGTCTAGTTCCTGAAAAATACAACCTTCTAAAATCCTAAAATACACAAATACACAAATCCTGTTCAAATCCTAATTATCAGGACAGACATTTGGTTTATTATTTCACCATTTCTTTAAAGTATTTTTCAGGTTATTCTTCCAATTTATCTCAATACCATTAACTATTTACTTTGAATTTCTTAAATGCAGATCTTACTCTTGGTTATAGTGGAAAAAATGATTTAGCCTAATGATACCTTACCTATTGTTTTCTTTTTGTTAACTGCATTGTCTGCCTTATGTCGTTTCTGTTATAAAGAGAAAAAAAAATGGTTCTGTCTAACATTCAAAAGTTCCAAATGAATAACTGAAATAGTAAACAATAATATCAGAAAAAAAATGGAAGCAAAGAAACCAACTGTCCCCCCAAACTAATTGACAGGGAGGGGAGGGAAAGGGGATGAAAAAGGAATTAAGATGTGTTATGTACAGGTACCAACTGCAAGGAATGTAATCATTATGTACTATAAACATGTACTAATAAATAAAATAAAAATTGAAAAGAGAAAGAAAAAACTCTAACACCACCAATGCTGTAAAATTCAGCTTGACGGTTCTACAATCAATTATTATTCACTAAATTTAGATGTAGTCTACTCTGATTTCGATGGTTATGTTTTAGTTTGAATAACAATAAACACTTCAAACTATGAAGTACCTCATTTCTCATTTATTTGCAAACAGACTAAAAGAATGATTCAATATAAACCCAAAATCAAACAGCTGATTTCATTTTCAATTTACATTATTTACCTATTCCCAAAAAGATGTAATATGTGTGGGAGAGCGTGTGTGTGTGTGTGTGTGTGTGTGTGTGTGTGTGTGTGTGACAGAGAGAGAGATTCAGCCAGTGAACTTGGAGATGGCGCAGGGTCAGGGTGAGGAGAAAGATTCTTGTGAAATGATCTCAGGCCTAGTAAGCGTGTTGTCGCCATCTAGAAAGTACTGTAACTCTTCGTTTGCTACCTAAATTAGAGGATGTGAAGTAGGATGTAAGAAACAACAGGATGCATATCATGGGGGGTCTAGAGATGCAAACAACGCAAAACGGAGTTAGAACTCCTTCAGGATCACCGTGTAAATGTTTAAGACACTCTTGAGTACACACGCCCTCTCAAAAATTACCATCCTCAGTCTAGGAACTCTAGGAGCTGTACCTAATTTCCCATCTTAAATATATCACTAAAAGCAACATATACATTTTAAATTATGCTCCATATAATGTTTTTATTACCCACAAGCAAAAACTTACAAAATCTTCTATGATCTCTTTGATGCCTGCAATTGTTAAAATAATGATCAATGGCACCAGGGTGGTATATCTTCCCGTTGGAGATACATCTGGAATTTGCTGCAATAGACCACAAGAAGGAGGTTGGCACATTAAAGTCCTCTCCGTGAAAAAGAAAACATAGCACACAGGGCTCACTCTTACACAGTTCTGTTCCATTTTTCGCATACAAATAATTATTTTTAAAACTGACTACGTATTTGATATATATTTTTTAATTATCTAATATTGGTCACATGTTTAGAACAAAAAAAGGGTTAAAAATATGGCCCTCCAGCACCATTTTCCATGTCTTTTTTAGTGAGTGCAATTATCCTTACTTAAAGCAGTAGAAAAAAGTCTCCCCAGATACAAAGGTTGTGTTTGCTGTGGTCTCTACAACTGAATGAGGATACAAGTATTTTAACTGGTTTTTTTTCAGGTAAGAAACCTCACGGCAAAATCTTATTTTGCATGTAACTAAGGATGAGAATTTTAAGTAATTTTTAAAGCATTACCTGTAATAAGGCAATGAAGAGGAAGAAGGCATTAGCAGCTCTTCTAATCTGCTCGTACAGGAATCGAGGTAGAAATGTCAACACGCTGTACTTGGCTGTACTGCAAGTGCAAAGAAAAATAACACTATTAGTTATAGATGTGAACCCCAGAAAACAAGAAAAAACAAAAAGTTTTAAAAACTTTACAACTAATTTTTAAAACAGAACCTGACAGAGTTGTATGTTGGAGAAGGGCTCATGTGATCAGAAAACCTTCCAATGTGATCTTTGTGCAAAACTTCGGATATACACGTGTTGGTTCAGTTTTCATGCAGAGTAAGTGGGGCGTCACCCCCTCTGGACCTCGGTGCTACGAACAACCTGTGTGTGCGTAACAGTTCAACATGTGCTTGTGGATAAGTGCCACTGATATTTTGTTTTGTGTTTTGCAATGGTGGGAAAGGAACTCAGGTCCTTGTGATACTAGTAAAGTGCTACATCACTGATCTACACCCAGTCCTTTTTATTTTTTATTTTGAGACAGGATATTACTAAGTTGCCCATGCTGGCCTCAAACTTGTGATCCTCCTGCCTTGGCCTTCCAAGTGCTGAGATTCCAGGTGTATGCCACTATTATCCAGCTACCATTGATGTTTTTATGCTTCAACCACAGTCAGATAGTTGCATTCCCTTCATATACCTTTAAGTCGGCCACCTTTGCTCCCATTTTGCTTCGCCACAGACATCCTCTCCCTTTTACCCTGCATGTCTCCCCACACATAAATGTCCTTCCCACCTTATTCTCCCATATCTTGTCTTTATTAAGTTTGGTCAAATTTGTAAGGGCTCTTCTTCCTTCAAGCCCACAGTATGGTAACCAGCCCTACATCATATGGTCTCTACTTCAGTTTGTGCTATATAGTGGGCCCTCCATACCCACAGGTTATACATCCATAGATTCCAGCAACTGTGAATCAAAAATATTCAGAAGGAAAAAGGAAACTGCATCTGTACCAAACACGTAGACCCCCCTTCCTCATCGCTATTCCCTAAACGGAACAGTACAGTACTACAACACCTATTTGCATAGCAGTTACATTGTATTAGGTATTATAAGTAATCCAGAAATGATTTAAATTATGCAGAAGGATATATATGGGTTTTGTGCAGATGCTATGCCATTTTATATCAGGGCTTTAAGCAACCTCAGACTAAGGAATCCATAGGAGGTCCTGTAATTGATCCAACCCAGACATGAGAACTAACTGTATCTATTTCTTTATCCTCAGAATGGTTATGGGAACAGCAAGAATGTTCACTTCTATTCCATATGCTCCTAGTACACTGCACACAGTAATCAATGAATGACAGAATAAACCATATACACAAACTGAGAACCTTACAGGGCAAAATGAACCATACCACCCTAGGCTGAACCAGATTTACTGAAATGGAGTAACTTCTTGATTCCTAGCTTACTCTCAGAAGACAAGACTCTGAGCCTTTTCTTAAGTGAAATATATCCCTGCAAGCTTATCTAGTAGGCACAGCAACTGGAAGCACTGGAATAGAGGGGTAAAGCACTGAAACAAAAGGGTAAAGAGACAGCACGCTCCAGAGGCACATGCACTATTAGACCTGATAGCAACCTGTCCTGGAAAGACAAAATAAAACAAAAACTGACAAGTCAAAAATGAGAACAGCCCAAGGTCATTAGATGGAGCAAGAACAAGCCCCATGTAGCATTTATTGCTGCCGCCTCAGAGAAAATCACCCTTTTAGTACAACAGCCCAGTATTTCACAAGACACGGTGGTCAGAGATGTCCTTAAAGAAAAAGTATTATTAGCCTTCTGCCTGGGTGCCAAAGACACATGATAAATTACAAGAAAATCACTTTCAAAACAATTCAAACTTTCAAAAATCCTTATGCTTAAAGAGATGTCGCTGAAAATTTTCTTACAGAGATTCCCCTCTTTATTTGTATTGCCTGATAGTGTGCCAGGATATTATTGTAAGAGTCTGCCAGACAGAATAAACTAGCTGACATTAAGTTCACTAAAGAGAAGGTAAAATATATCAAACTTATGTACATGATAGCTCTTGGTATAAAAATCTCACCTACAGCTTAGAGGACAGATTCAAATGAATCGTGACATATTCCTTTATGGCAGTACTGACCACTGAAAGAAGGCAACCAATAGTTATCAGCAAAGGAAACATGAACGTTCACACACAAAGATAAAAGTGTAGAAAGTATCTTCCAAGACAGTTTGTCTGTAACATTTAGGTTTAATCATATGTTACCAGATTTCTTACAGAATAAGATATACCAATCACTGTAACAGGGGAAGAAAATCTATAGTGTTAAAAGGGAAAATAAAAGAGCTTCCCAGGAGAATAGTGTGTTCACCCGGGTAAAGAAATCAAAGAAATCACCCCAAAAGATTCCTACCCATGTGGGGTCACTGTCCTCACCTCCTGAACAGCTGTTTGCAGCAAGGAAGGCCTGGCTGCAGGTGAGTGTCAGATACTGGCAATCATTAGGGCCTGAGCACTGGGGAGAAATGATCTGGGGAAACAGACATTTCGTATGGTTCACTCAGTCCCACCTTAAACATCTATTAGACTTTGTGGGTGATGTGATGAATGACTGGGCTTGTCGAAAGTCTATCTATCCATCCATGTATCCAACCATCCACCCTTCTATCCGTCCATCCGTCCCCCCACCCAACCATGCAACCATCCGTTTGTCCACTCATCCCACCATCCATCCATCCATCTACCTATCCATCCAACCAACCATCCATTTATCCATCTATCCAACCATCCAACTATCTACCCCTCTGTTCTTCCATCTAAATATGCATTCTTCGGCAGATATTTGCCGAGACCCAACTACACACCAAGCATAGTTGCTCCAGGACTCTGCAGGGAAATGAGTGGTCAAACATCATGCCAGAAGATGATGACTCTACAGGAGAAATTAGACTTAAAAGTTAAATAAGACACATGACAGGACAGTTGGTGATAAATACTGTGAGGGGACACAAGATGGAAAGAAGACAGAGCAGGACACCCTGGCCGGGTGGGGAAGGAGATGATTCTCAGGACAGTGACCAGGGAAGGCCTCACTGGGAAGGTGCCATGGAAGCTAAGCCTTAACTCATTTCCTGTTTGCCCTGAAAATACACGCTCGTAGGGCTTGTGGCTTCAGTGCGCACGCCAAGAGAACTTGCAGATTATAGTCTTGCCCTTACCCCCAAAGTTTGTCATGAAATACCTGTGTTTATTATTTCAGCATATCATATAAAGCAATAGTCTTTAGAAACAAAGACATCACTCTATTTATATGATTCTATTTTTAATAGTGGTGTTTCTTTCTATTTACCAAACGTACTAAGTCTTGATCACTAAAAGTTAAATGAATGCTTTTTCCTAAGTAGGAAAAAGAAGGTGAAGAAGGAAGATAGAGCAACGTAAGGTGTGGAAGAGCTTTGCAGAAGGAGGTCGTATTAGTCACTTTTCTGTCACTGGGACAAAATACCCAACACATCCCCAATTTAAAGAGTTGAGGTTTATTTGGTTCATGATTTCCAGTGGGTTCAGCCCAAAGTTGGCTGGCTCCAAGGCAAAAATGGCAGGGTAGAAGGGCTTGGTGGAAGAAAGCTGCTCGATCCATTCAGCCAAGAAGCAGAGAGAAAAGGGGGAGTCAGGAACACAAGTACAGCTTTCCAGGTCACGCCCCAGTGACCCATTTCTTCCCACCGGGCCCCACTTCCTCACAACACCTTCAGCTGTGAACTCATCAGCAGATCAATTCACTGACGAACACAGCAGCCCCCTGATCCAATCACCTTCCAAAAGCCTGATCTCTGAACATGTGAGACTTGGGCGGGGCATGAGGGCTCTAACCTGTAACAGAGGCCAGAGCTCTGAGGCAGAAACATCCCCATGTCCCTCCCACTGCAGGGACAGCAAAGAGGCCAATTTGGGTGAATGAACGTGAAGAAGTATGAAGAAAACTGGGGGCTGGGGATTTAGCTCAGGGATTAGAGTGCTTGCCTTGCAAGCACAAGGGCCTGAGTTCAATCCCCAGCACCACAAAAAAAAAAAAAAAGTATGAAGAAAACTGGAAAGGAGGTGATAATGAGGGCCCTGTAGCTCGTGCCACCAACTAGCCCTTCCCTTTCAAAACAGAGTCCTCTGTAAGGGTTCAAAGAGAGGACTTGATCTGGCAATGATGTCAATCTGCAGCCGCCATGCCGAGAAGCACAACTCACCGTGGCTGGAACCCACTATGTCTAGGTCGCACACGTTCCTCTTGGCACTTCTCGGTATTTAGTAAGTATGAGAAATGAGCCAGCAGAAAATGGAACCTCGCAGAAATAGGGGTCTAAGGCCATTTGCATGTCACAAATCACAAAAAACCACAGGAGTCTGACACCCAGAATGCAGCAAACACCAAGAACCCAGGACAATGCTGCAGTCTGATGTCCCAGTAATGAGAAGACCTGAAGTTGACAATTGCTCTCCTCCCAGAGGCAAAATTTCAGCAGTGCTCAGAGTGCCAGTTCCCCTTAAAGCAAGTCCCCAGGAACTTGGAAACTAAACTCGCTTAGCACTCATTGTTAGAATGTGAACAGTAAATGACCCACGTGAAAGTGTAGCCAGAAACAACCACCTATTCTCCTGCACAACATGCGAAAATGTTTCTTGCGTCAGAGGATGGTGATCCCCACATGGGCAGGACTTTTTGGGGAGTGAGTTCCTCACCTGGGTGAACACACCACTCTACTAGGAAGGAAGCTCTGATCGTTACTGAAAGAGTAGAAGGCCTTCTAAACCTCCCCACATCACACTGACTTGGCGACCTGAGCCATAGAAGCCTCACATCCACCTGGCTCCCTGGAAGACACCGTTTGTCTTCTGCTCTAGAATATTCCTCTACAAGGAGTTCTGGGTTCCTGGAAATTGAAGAACATAAGGTAACAAAAACGTCCCAAGAAGGCTGCTCGTGTCTTCACAAACACTTTTATTCATTTATCTCTTAAAGATGCAAGGAAACAATGCCCAGGTAAGAGGGAAGAGCTGCACACCAAGGCCCTCTTTGGCAGTCCTCTGCCACATCCAGGGACAGCGGATGTCACCTGTCCATCCAGGAGTCACCCACTAGGACATGTCAGTGGACGGCAAAGCCCAGGCCTTCCCTGACCAGCACTGAATGCCACAGCTCTGCAGCCAGCCCTCCCAAAGTGCATTCTAGAAATCTCAAATACAAGATCTCCCACTGGTGTAAGATATGACCACTTCACCAGAAATTTTCACTTGATTTTACTAAATCCCTTATTTGGTTACAAACAAAATGCCAATAAGCTCACGTTAAAACATTAACACTTCCATTTTCCTATTTCTTAGTTCACAGCAGGTAAAAGAAAATTGCCATCTACTGGCTTATCTCACAGCCTGTTCCCAGAATCACGGGATGGAACTAGTAACACTGTACGTCTTTAGAGGCCTTTGTCATAGATCACGTAGGCTTTCTTAGCCTATTCATTAGACAACATCCACTGAGATAAATGGGGGTTGGCTGCTACTCGATCAACTTATAATGCATCTTTGAGCATAAGTTCATAAAGTGCAGACTCTAATTCCTGTTCAACAGTGCAAACGCCCTGTTCCTATCTGATTTCTAAATTTACTCTCTCACTCAATGCATTAATTCAATAAATAACTTTGGACAGGCAACATTTTATCTCAACACTTCCGTGGAAACATGAGCTGAGAAGACAGGATTCTGGTCACTGAGCACGCTGCCAGGCAAATCTTCTAACGTGGATAATGCCTGGATAACCAGCTCCAAATGCGAGACATCAGATATTTATAACAGACATCTTTAAATGTGACACCACTGAAAAGTAGGCTTTATAAGAAAAATGACAATTTCATGATATAAAATTGAGTAAAAATAAGTCATCAGATTTACTTAATTTTGCATTACCAGGCTCAAAGGATCATTTTAAGTAGGATCCTTTTCAATAAGGAATCTATTTTTAATAAAAAGAAACTACATATTTTTGTTAGGAAAAACATCTGGCCAACAAGGGATCATCACACCTCAGGCCAATTTTCCTCCCTGTCTCAAAAGAAAAGCAAAATAGGCCCAGGTTTCAACCCCTAATATATATTGAACATCTCTAATACAAAAACCCCAAATCAGAAATGCTCCAAAGTCTGATTTTTTTTTGTTTGTTTGTTTTTTTGTGGTAGGGTCTTGGTATGTAGTTTAGGCTGGGCTTGAACTCATGCCGTCCAGGCTTCACATCCAGTGAGGGAGAACAGGACTCTGACATCGCTCACAGTGCCCACACCTGCTCACGCCTCATACGTCTTGGCTCCCAGTCTAGGAGGCCCCAGTGGCTCAGAATGGACACTTCCAAAGCAGGCGGGGATCAGGATCTGCGAGCCTGAGCAAGGTCTGGATGCCAGCCGAGTGCACAGGAGTGGGGAGAAGAGCAGGGGGGAGGTGACTGACCCATAGTGACTTCCAATGTAGAAAGCATGATGTTTAATTTAGAGACAGGTAGAAAGCAAGATCTGTGAGTCCTTTATGTGGCAAAGAGCTACAACATGAGTTTATAAAGATGGCAAAATATTAAGCAAGCAATGTTATTTTTCTCATAAAAAATGCATAAAACCAACATGTACAGTCCAATTTTTTAGGGAACAAGGCTTTGCGACAAGCTGTTTCCAGCCCTTTTTCGTTTTTTATTTTGAGACAAGATCTCAGTAAGTTCTTAAATTCCCTAGGCTGGGCTTGAATTTATAATCCTCCTGCCTCAGCCTCCCAGAGTGCTGGGATTACAGGAACGAACCACCATGCCAAGCTTCAAGTTTTCACCAAGTGAACATGTTTATGCAGTTGCCCATTAATAGTCAACAAAGACGGATGAGGAAATAAATCATTACCTGTGGGATTCTAATAGCAATAAATATCCACATAGCTTCAGAGTCAACTGCAAAATAGATACCCAGTTGCCCTCCGCCAGCTCAGACACCAGTATAATAGAAAGGAGAGGGAAAGCATACAGCCGTGTTTTCAAAAAGTAGAAATGGAAACTTCGGCAAAAGAGATTTTTAAATTTGTAAAATAGACTCCTTTCTGCTTTGGGCAAAAAAACAAGTGCCAACATATCTGGCAGACGCCTTCTGAGCAAGACCTGCAGCAAGAGAGGAGTGTACAGAGGGACTGCGGGACACGGTGGGCGCCAGCCTGAGCAGCAGGGAGAAGGTGAGAGTCGTGCGGTTCTAACAAGAACGTCCTTGAAGTAGAACCAATAGGTGTGTGTGCGTACGTGTGTGTGTGTGTGTGTGTGTGTGTGTGTGTGTGTGTGTGTGAGAAATTATGGTTTACATTCAGAACGTCTCCCCAAAATCTCATGTATTCGGGAGGTAATGGGATTATCAGGTCCAAAACCAACAGATTCATTCATTGATGTGTTCAGTAACTAAATGTGCTGTTAGGAGGTGAGTCTTGCTGCAGGCGGGTCACCAGAGGTGTGACCTGGAAGGGCATATTCTTGTCTCTGCCTCCTCTTGTCTCTTTCTCTGGTTCCTGGCTGCCACGGGGTGAGTAGCCCTCCCTTGTCACTCCCTTTCACAGTGCCATTTCTGCCTTGAAAACATCCAACCATGAGCTGAATTCACTAAAAACTAAGAGCGAAAATAAGCCTTTTTTCCTCAAATTGTGGGTGTTCAGTGTTTTGTCTCAGTGAAGAGAAATGAAATACAGAGAACTGGTACCAGGAATGGGTTACTGAGTGACTCTATTTGACCATATGGTTCAGAAGCTTTCAAAACCGGTTTGTGGGAGTTTGAAAGACATGAAGGTGTAGAGAAGCCCCAGAATGCTGCAAGCAGAATCTGGTGGAGGATTCTGGTCAATGCTCAGAAGACCAGATTGCTGATAGGAATGCAAACAGTAAAGGTCAGGTTCAAGCAGCTTCAGCTGGGAATGAGAGCTCCACTGGAATTTGTACTATAGGTCACGGTGTCACACTCTGGCAGAATTTCTCTACCTTTCACCCATGTTACAGAAGACTGAGATTAAGGGTAGTGAACTAATTCATCTGGTGGAGGGAATTTCAAGGCAGCCTAACACTTAAGCTGTGAAATGGGTACTGCTGACTGTTTTTAGCCAGATCTACAGTAAGAATGGGAGGGGGGTTGCACCAGAATTGAAGGACTTGAAAAATGTATGGCTTGGCCGGAAGGGAAGGGCCTGCAAAGTTGGGGCCACAGAGAGAGGGTTGCTGAAAAGATAAACATTTAAAAAGAAGCCAAACATTATCTATCAGGACAGTAAGAAAAATAACTTGAAGGCATCCAAGAAATCCATAACATTCCACCTTCACAGGCTCAAAAGCACAAAACTGTAAACCTTTCATTTGAAAAGACAGCCACAGGGCACCTTGCTCATTCCGGGATGCTCCCCCAAGTTCCGCCATCCAAGCACTCAGAGCCACCGAAGCCATCATCCACAGGGGACCAGCAACTGCTCAAAACGTCATCATCCACATAGTGCTGGTTTTTGAGGCATGCAAAATGCAAGCACTGTGGGACCAGGGGAGCTTCCACTCAGATTTAAAAGAAGGATTTAATGTTTGCCCTGCTGGCTTTGTTTTGGTCCAATTCCTTTCTACCCACGTATTTCTCCTTTTGGAATGGCAACATGCCATTGTATTGGAAACATTTAACCATCTTTTTTTATTTTTATAGGAGCTCACAGCTAAGAGTTTGCCTCAAATCTCAGAGGAGGCTTTGAATTTGCACTTTTTGGCAATGCTGCAATTGTTAAGACTTTGGCAACTCTTAAAGATGGACTAAAGGCATTCTGTGTAACGAGATGGACTTGAGCCTCTTTCAGGGTAGAGGCGGGGGGACAGTTTGTGCTAGGCATGCCCCCCAAAGACTCTTCTTTGGAAAATGATCAGATCATGGGGGTGCTATACTCACCAATGAATTCATCCACTGATGTGTCCAGTAGCTAAATGTGCTGCCAGGAGGTGGGGCCTAGTTGGAGGAAGTGGGTCATGGAAAATGATCCTGGGAACTATATCTGATCACTGGCTCTTCCTCTTGAGTTCTTCCCCAGCTCTCTGCTCCCCAGATGCCATGAGTTGAGCAGCTTTCCTCTACCAGGCCCTTCTGCCATGATGCATGTACCATGGCGCCAATCAACTATAGACTAATTACTCCAGAATCCATGACCAAAGTAAACTTCCCTTCCTTTAAATTGTGGGTATTGGGTAGTTTGTCCTGATGATGGAAAATCTGACTGATACATCACATACATACATATACACATACATCCAATATATAAAGAAATTATATATATATAGATTTGTATATATAAAATTATACATGCATGTGCACATATTCATATATATGTATCGAGATATAGATATATGGACAGAGAGAGAGAGAGAGGGATTTACTTTAAAGGATTGGCTCATATAGCTCTGTAGTCTGACCAGTCCCAATCTTTGCAGGGTGAGCTGGCATGCTGGAAACCCAGTAGAGTTGATGGCGAAGCTCTAGTCCAAAGACCAACAGGCTCAAAATTCAGGAACAACCAATGTTTCAGCTCAGGTCCAAAGACAGGAAAAGGCTGATGCTCCTCAGGAAGGAGGGACTTGCTCTTACCTGCAGAGGATTAGCTTTTTGTTCTAGTCAGACCTTGGGCAGGGCAATTTGCTTTACCCAACCTGCTGGTTTACATGTTAAATTCACCCACGATTACTCTCCCAAGATGCTATTTTTTAAAAGAAACAGAATGAGGGGTTGGGGATTTAGCTCAGTGGTAGAGTATTTGCCAAGCAAGGCCCTGAGTTTGATTCCCTAGACCCCCCCCCGCCCCGAAAAAAGCAAAGAGAAACAGAATGAAAAAGCTAATGGAAATTAGACAGACTCTTGCCTAACTAAAATAATTTAAAATAAAGGGGTGAAAAAACAAAGGTAAACAAATCTTCCCAAAGAAAACAGCACACAAAAGCCACGTGAGAGACTTAGCTGTACCAATATGAGAGCCAACATACAACCATTAGGAGTTCCCACACAAGCCAAAGACAGAGAAGATTAAAAGTTATTCAAGAAAACTGTTCCCTAGAATTCTAAAAAATAAGATTTCCAGACGAAAGGGCTCACTAAGTATCCAAAGAATAAGAGATTCATACTGAAAATTTGAAATTACAGCATACAAAATATTTTTAAAGGCACAAAACTATTAAGAAAGAAATTATTTATAAATGGAAAAAACAAATATGACCCTGAAGTTCTTACTAGCAACACAAGAGCTGCAGAAACACTTTAGATTTCTATACCCAGGCAAGCTACTGAACACTCTGATGTAGTTCATGTCACACTGAGGAAGATCCTTCTTGTGAGATAAAGGATCAGCAACCCTGGACAGTAATTATTACCAATTTGGTCATCATACATTGTACACATATAAGAGTACCCTACTGCCCCAGGCCCAAGCAGGCCTGTCCAGCCCACTGGTGACTCCATCACAGCTCAGCAGCCTGCTGGGGAGCCTCAGGCCTGTGAGTGCACCCTCCATGGGACCAGGGTGGGCCCGCCCAGCCCACTGGCGACAACATCATGGCTCGGCAACTACATCACAGTGACCTGTTGGGGAGCCTCGGACCTTCACCAATACCAAGTAGAGTCAATCATGCCCATGTTACTGAGGAAAGCTCTGAGATATACAGGACACAAGAGCCAAGACCCGCAAATAACTAGAAGACACCATAAGGAGAGACTTTTCCTTGAAAAGCATTGATAATTGTCTTAACATAACCTCCCACAGACAAAATATAAAATCAACATGGAGAACAAACTAAAAGGGTGAAATACATGTGTACAAAGAAAATGACAAGACAAAGAAGTAAACACAAACCCAGACCCCCAGCCCACCCAGAACAAATCCAGAAGAAAAGGACATAGAGGAAATCAGAAGATGCCCAACCAAACTCTCAGAAATGATAGCAGCAGAAGTTAAAAAACAGATACGTGAGGCTACAGAGAATATCAGACTAGAAATAATTGCCTAAGTTACAAAAGAGATGAAAAACATAATGAAAGACCTGCTTAGTGAATTCAGAGAAGACAGATTAAAAAACAGAGGAGCTTAGAAAAACGATGGAAAACTTGAACGTGCAACTTACTAAAGAAATGGAAACAATGAAACAGATCCGAACAGATATCCAAGAAATCAAAAACTCTCTCGAAAGTATAACAGTACATTAAATGAAAGCGAAGATAGACTCTCAGACCTAGAAGACAGGTCAGCAATTAGTGACAATGAAAAGAAAGCCTCTTAAAAATACTAGAGACTATGAAAAGTCACTACAACAGCTGCAAGATGATGCAAAGAAGAACAGTATAAGAGTGATTGGAGTGAATGAAAAAGCAGGGGACAGTGCAAAGGATCTAAAAAGATTATTTACAGAAGTAATGACAGAAAACTTCCCAAGCATGAGAAGAGAACTTGACATAAGTGAGGCATATAGAATCCCAATTACCCATGGCCAAAATAAATCTACACCAAGACATATAATAATCAAGATTTCAGAAATTCAACAAAGGAACAGAATACTGAAAATTGTTAGAGGAAAAAAATAAATTACCTATAAAGGTAAACCCATCAGAATCACAGCAGACTTCTCAACACAAACTCTTAAATCAAGGAAAGCCTGGAGGAAACTATTTCAAGCCTTTAAAGAAAACAATCTCTGACCCAGATTGCTGTACTTGACCAAACTATCTTTCAAATTCAACAATGAAATAAGATATTTCCACGACAAAGAAAAACTGAAGAAATTTATGACCTCCAAACCACTTCTACAAAATATTTTGAAGGATATCCTAGAAAAGGAAAAAGGAAACTATAATTACAAGGAAACTACTAAAAAGAACCCACCAGGTAAGGTAAGCAGTTAAACTGAGGTGAAATACAGAACCAACAACAGAAAAGATCAATGACAAAGATAAGTCAATACATAACAACTGTAACCATCAATCCAAATGGTCTCAACTCATCAATCAAAAGAAACAGATTAGCAGAATGGATTGAGAAATAAGATACATCAATATGCTGCATACAAGAGACACATTTAACCCAAAAGGAAATTCATAGACTGAAAATCAAGGATGGAAAACAATATTTCATGCAACAGGAACAGGAAAAAGCAGGGGTAGCAATCCTAATCTCAGATAAAGTGAACTTCAAACCAAGAATGTTTGAGAGGGACAAAGAAGGTCATTATATACTTCTAAAGGGAAAATTCCAAGAAGAAGAAATAACAATCATTAATATTTATGCACCAAATATTGGGGCACCTAACTACATAAAAGGACCAAGAAAGATCAAATAAACACTAACACAATTATAATGGGAGACTTCAATACCCTACTGTCACAAATAGATCAACTAGACAAAAAATTAACAAAGAAATATCAGAACTGAATCAAATCTGTGAACAAATGGACTTAGCAGATGTCTACAGAGTGTTCCACACTACAACAGCAGAATACACATTCTTCTCAGCTGCACACAGGTTGTTCTCCAAAACAGACCACATATTAGCTCATAAAGCATACTTAATTAAATGTAAGGGAACTGAAATTATCCCATGCATACTATCGCATCATAGTGCAATGAAACTGGAATTTAATGGCAACAGAAACCAAAAAGCCACATAAACACAGGGAAACTAAATAACATCTTTCTGAAAAACAACTGGGTCACAGAAGAAATTAAGCAGTTTATACAGTTAAATGATAATGCCAATACAATCTACCAGAATTTATGGGATACAATGAAAGCAGTGCTACAAGGGAAATTTATTGCATTGAACTCCCACATCAGGAACACAGAATGAGCTCAAATTAACAACTTAATGTTGAACCTCAAACATCTAGAAAAAGAAGAACAAACCAAACTGAAAAAAACTCGTACAAGAGAGGAAATTATTAAAGTCAGAGCTGAAATTAAGGCAACAAAGACTAAGAAAACAATACAAAGAATCAATGAATCAAAGAGTTGGTTCTTTGAAAGACTAAATAAAACAGACAAACCACTAGCCAACCTCATCAAAAAAGGGAAGAAAAGACCCAAATTCATGCAATAAAAAAATGAAAGGGGTGAAGTCACAATGGACCCTACAGAAATTCAAAGGATCATCAGCACCTACTTCAAGAACCTACACTGAAACAAGATGGAAAACACTGAAGAAATGGACAGATTCTTAGAAACATATGAATTACCAAAAGGGAATCAAGAAGAGATAAGAATAGTAAATAACCCAATATCAGCCATTGAAATTGAAGAGGTAATTAAAAACCTACCAACAAAGAAAAGCCCAGGTCCTGACAGTTTCACAGCTGATTTTTACAAGAAATTCAGACATGATCTAATACCACTATTCCTCAAACTCTTTAATGAAATTGAAAAGGAAGGAGTACTTCCAAAATCACTGCTAGAAGCAAGCATTACCATGATACTAAAACCAGAAAAGAATCCAACAGAAAAAGAGAACTACAGGCCAATTTCCCTAATGAATATAGATGCAAAAATTCTAAACAAGATACTGGCAAACAGAATGCAACAAATTATCAAGAAGATTATACAACTATGACCAAGTAGGATTCATCCCAGGGATGCAGGGATGGTTCAACATACGCAAATCAATATATATAACACACCATATCAAGTGTCAAAGATAAAAATCACGTGATCATCTCGATAGATGCAGAAAAAGCATTCGACAAGATCCAACACTCATTCATGATAAAAAAAACACTACAGACATTAGGAATAGATGGTCTATATCTAAATCTGATAAAAGTCATCTATGACAAACCAACGGTCAACATCACACTACACAGTCAGAAACTGGAAGCTTTCACACTAAAACCTGGAACAAGACAAGGATGCCCACTATCAACACTATTATTCAATATAGTTCTAGAAACATTAACCAGAGCAATTATACAAGAGAAAGAAATAAAAGAAATAAAGATAGGAAAGGAAGAACTTAAACTATCCTTATTTGCAGATGACATGATACTCTACATAGAAGACCCAAAAATTCCACCAAAAAACTTCTAGATTTAATAACTAAATTCAGTTGCATAGCTGCATACAAAGTCAACACCCAAAAGTCAATAGCATTCCTACATACAAACAACAAACTCACTGAGAAAGAAATAACAGAAAATATACCTTTCACAATCACATCAAAAATAATGAAATACTTGGGAATCTATCTAACAAAGGAAATAAAAGATCTTTACATCAAAACTACAGTACTCCAAAACAGGGAAATGAAAGGGATATCAGAAAATGGAAAGGTATACCGTGCTCCTGGGTAGGAAGAACCAACATAGTAAAAATGGCCATTCTTCCTAAATTACTATACAGATTTAATGCAATTCCAATAAAAATACTATTAACATACTTCACGGAATTGGAAGGGACAATCATGAAATTCATCTGGAACCAGAAGAGACCAAGAATAGCAAAAACAATCCTGGGCAACAGGGGCAAGGCAGGGGGCATCACAATGCGTGACTTGAAACTATACTATAAAGCTACTGTGATAAAAACAGCATGGTACTGGCACAAAGACAGACCTGAGGATCAATGGGACAGATTAGAAGATGCAGAAACAACTCCAAACACACTCAAATATCTCATCTTCGACAAAGGAGCCAAACACTCTCACTGGAAGGAAGACAGCCTCTCTAACAAGTGGTGCTGGAAAAACTGGCTTGCCACATGCTGAAAAATAAAACTAGATACATGTCTATCATCATGTACTAAACTAAAATCAAAGTGGGTCACAGATCTAAACATTAAAACAGAAACACTAAACCTACTAGAGAATAGAAAAGGAAGAAGTCTCAAAGACGGAGGGTAGGAAAACAATTTATGAACACAACCCAGACTACACAGGAAATAATACAAAGGATCAGTGCTTGGGACTACATCCTATTAAAAGGCTTTTGCACAGCAAAAGAAATCATCAATAGAGCAGGGTGAAAACCCACAGACGGGGAAAGAATTTTTGTCAGCTGTCCCTCAGACAAAGGTCTAACATCTAGAATATACAAAGAACTCAAAAAAAAAAAATCAAACCTCCCAAATTTAAAGATCAAATCCAAAAATGAGCATCTGAAATGCATAAACATTTCTCAGATGAAAAAATAAAAATGGCAAATAAATACATGAAAAAGTGCTCAACATCACTAGTCATTTGAGAGATGCAAATCAAAACAACATTAAGATTCCATCTCACTCCAGAAAGAACAGCAATTACCAAGAAATCAGCCAATAACAAGTGCTGGTGGGGCTGCGGGGAAAAAGGAACCCTCCTCCACTCTCAGTGGGAATGTAGACTGGTCCAACCACTGTGGAAATCAGTGTGGAGATTCCTCAGAAAACTACAACTAGAGGTTCCATTTGATCCAGCTATTCCCCTACTGGGGATCTTCCCAAAAGAATTAAAATCATCATACCACAGCAATATATGTACAACCATGTTTATAACAACACAATTTGTAATAGCTAAGTCTTGGAAACAACCTAAATGCCCAACGACTAATGAATGGCTAAAGAAGATGTGGTTTTTCTACACAATGGAGTACTACTCTGCCATAAAAAAAGGAAAAACTACAGACATTTGTGGGTAAATGGATGTACATTGAGAACATACTCTTGAGTGAAATAAATCAGACACTCATGAGTACACGTTGAATTGTTTCTCTGATATAAGAAACCATAAGTGTGAATAAGAACAAAGAGGTGTAACAGATATTACATAAAAGGAAGATAATATTCAAAACAGAGGTGAACTAGAAAGGGAGAAGGGGGAAAAGAAGGAAGGGAAAAAGGAAAGAAAGGGGAAATAATGGAAATATATAAATAAACCTGTTGTAAATAGGGAAGGGGGAGCAGAAGGGCGGGGTGGGGAAGAGGGGGGAAAACCAAGATACATCATGTACAGGTACAAAATAACCATGATGAATGCGATCATTATGTATACTATGTACCAATACATCTTCTTGGTAAAAAAAAAATATATATATATTAGTAAGAATACCCTACTATACCCCAAATATGTATAAATATTATTTACAATTAAAATGTTCTTTAAAGAGAAAGAAAAAAATCAAAACCACACACAGAGTAACCAGAAATCAGGTTACTTGTTCAAGACAGCAACAAGAAAGTTCTGAGATTAGTAGCCAGGTGTTATCGCATACACCTATAATCCAGCACTCCAGGAGGAGCACAGATTCAGTCCCTGCCTAGGAAACTTAGCAATTTAGTGAAACTCTGTCTCAAAGTAAAAAATATAAGGGGTTAGGGATGTAGCTCAGTGTGAGGGCTCTAGATTCAATCACCAGTCCTGTAATCTCCCGTACTGCAAAAAACAGAAGAATGTTCTGAGACAACCACTTTACAACATGTCTACACAGGGACCAGCTTATCTGGGAAGGCAATGTCCGGGGGGAAGTAGTACAACTGAGAGGTTATTCAGAGGCTTTAAAAATAGATACAGGTTGCATAATAATTTATATACACTGATCTGATGGAAAAAATAAGGATTAATACGTAAAAATGTGTAAGTTGAAAAATGAGGCAGAAGTTATACTGGAAAAGAAGCAAACATGACTCATTACTGCAGTCTTTAACTCTGAAATCCACGAGTTCAATCTTCACCCACAAGACAATTCAGAGAGATCATTTGTAAGTGAAAAACAAGGACCACAGCTCAGAAGCAGAGCGCTAGTCTAGCATGTGCAAGGCCACAGGTTTGATGTCCTAAGCTACACACACACATACACACACACACATCACAAATTAATTTTGAAATATGGTGGAACCCACCAAAGGAACGAAACATATAAAAAGGTTTAAAGTAGTTGTCTTGGTAGAATAGGACCAGGATGGGAGAGATAGGGCTGGAGATTATAGAACTTTTTCATGACAAGTCCTTACAACTATTGGAAATTTTAACCACCTACATGTGTTGTTCTAATAATAATTTAATATTGTAAATAAAAATAGGTAGTATCCAGGTATATAACTACCAAGGAAGACTTGGCTCTTTTAACTAATTTTATGGATGGTCATAAGAAGCCATTAACAGAACATAACCTTAGGCTACACGCTCTATTTGTTCTCCCACTACTTTCCACCACAGAAGGTCTGGTAACCATTCATATCTGATACTACTACCTCCAATCACTTCTTTGGCAACAAATAAGCCCCAGGTCATGAATAAAAGGAGGGGAAATTCTAATGTGTCCTGTAAGAGTCTAACAAAAAGCATTGCTATGGCACTCTGGGCACATAATTGTAATGAATTCCTTTGAGATCTTCCTTTGAGGTGAGCAGTCTGGCTTTCAGCACAGGAATCTTGCTCTATAACTCATCCCACAGGGAAACCGAGAGCACCCCTCTTGCCCTTTGAATGGAAATCACTTGATTCTGAAGGGTACTAGTGCTTACTAAGTTATCTGGCTTCTTTTATCTTTCTCCAAATTCCCAGAACATCTTTTATTCTTCTTTGTATCAAACCACATCCGTCTCCTCTTCTGAGCCAACAGCCCAAGGGGTCATCTTCTTTAGCTAGCTTTTCCTGCTCCTGTCTCCTGAAAGTATACAGTATAACCCATCCTTCCAGCTACCCATCTCAACACTGTAAACACTGTGTGTGTGTGAGAAAGAGAGACAGACAGACAGACAGACAGACAGACAGAGACAGAGAGAAACAGAGACAGAGAGACAGAGAAAAACAGAGAAATAGAACCACGGTCTGAAAGGCTGCAAAGAAAGCAATTTCTGTCTCATCTGGTGAGCTCTAAACTGGCCACATGGAATATTTGTTCACTTAACAGTAAGCACACTACAGGCTGAGAGCTCCCTGCACACCCACACCAGCGGCAGAGCGCCCTCTGCTGGCCAGTAATCACAGTGGCGCTTTCTGCAATTCCAACACTAGACTGAGACAGACCATACTCAAGTTCTTCTGCAACTAAGACAAACCCTCAGAGAAACCAAGTCTAAGGAAGAATTCGGATGATTCACTACATTTGGTTCTTCTATACTGACTTATGGCCATTTCACATAAAAACATAAAATACTATAGATGTTTCTTGACAAATTCTTATTTCTTTCATCTTTTCATTTAATTTACTATCATTTTTATACCCAGAGTTAAAACCAGATTTTGCAGCTATCCTGAACTGAAGCTCCATGAGTTTCAAGTAAATCTGTTTCTGTGGATTGACATGTAATCTCGTACAAAAACATTAGTGATCTACATGTAATTATTTTCATAACAACCTATATGTCCTCCATATTTTTCTCCAAGCTTATACAATTTCACATACGTATTCACGAATGATCACAGGGTTGCCAAAATTCCACAAACATGAGCCAATATGCCATTTTCTGAATTTTGTTTTTCTTACTCAATAATACTACAAAATCTTTGGAGGTCAATGGTGTATTTTAATTCATTCTTTTTAATGGCTACATAATATTATATAACTTTTTCAGCTATTCTCCTATCATGAGCATTTACTTTATTTTCCTGTCACAATAAATATCTATATAAATATGTCAGTAAATACTGGGGACCTTAATTTTGTGAAACAGATTACCTGAAGTGGAATTAATGAATCTAACAGTCATGTGGGGGTTTTTTAAGTACTAAAGTCTATACTTCATTCTTCTTTCCTAAGTTTCTCCGTAATGTCTTTCTTCTATTCTAAGAGGATTATAGATTTTTAATAGGAGATAATTTTTCAAAAGGATTTTTAAACTTCACATTTCTACTAGTAACATGTGGAAGGATTCTTTATACTGTATGCACATCCTTGGGAGCAAAAGGAGTTAACAATATTCATAGTACTCAGCTTTATGTCAAATAATCCATCATTGTTCCATTAATATGTTTTTCCTTGATTACTATTAGACACATTTTCATACATTTATGAGACATACACCTTTGACTTTTTATCATGCTCTTACACTTCAACCATTTTCCCACTGGATTTTTTGGTTTTTTCAGTGTCCATTTGTAAGAAATCTTTCATTTATTAATTCTGTTTTGCGTTAAATAGTTTTCTCGACCATTTACTCATATATTGAGTTTTGTAATGGTACCTTTGACATAGAAACTGGTACTGGATGATGTAAATGTTCTAAAAAATTATAGCCACTTGGTTTAATATTTAAAAATTCTTACCCATCCTACAATTCTATATGTAATATCCAAGATTCTCCTTATAAATATTGTTGGTGTCAGTCTTTATGCAGTCGGAATTTATTTCCTCTTATGATAAAGAATAGAGTCCAGTTTTATCTCCATCTTGATAGCCATATTTATAAGAAATGGTACTCGCACAATTATCCATTCCACTTAACTAAACTATCACTCATTAATATATTGCCATGTGCCTAGATCCATGGATATTTTTGTCTATTCCTAGCCAAAGCCACAGTGACTTATAGTAGCTTCATATACATTCTAATTCTTGGTAAAGTAACTCCTCCTTTTATGTTATTCTTTTACAAAATTGTCTTATACATATACATATATTTTTTAAATGTTAACTTGAATGTTTATAAGGTTTAATATATGATGTTTTATATATCATTTATAGATATATATACCTTATATAATATTGCATATATAATATACATTATCATTGTATATATAATACATATTATTATGGTTTACATCTAAAATAGCCCCCAGGAGTCTTATGTGTTCACAGGTGGGGCTTTCCGCAGGTCACTGGACCTTGAGAGCTATAACTTCATTAGTAGATTAATCTTTTGATAAGATCATAGTGTGATGGCATTATTGGGAGATGACAGAAAATCAGGAGATGGGGCCTAGTTGAAGGAGTGGGTCATGGAGGTATGACCTTGGAGACTATACCTTGTTGCTAACCCTCCTCTCTGGCTCCTTCTCTTTCTCCCTGCTTCCTGGGTGCCATGAGGAGAGAAGCTCTGCTCCACCACATCCCTCCATTGCCTTGGAGCCAGCTGGCCATGGACTGAAACCTCTAAAATCGTGAGCCAAAATATATCTTTCCTCCTTTAAATTGTTTGTCTCAGGTATTTTGCCACAAAGACAAAAACCTGACTAACACTAATCACAGATAAAAGGAATGCTAAAGGAAAGATTAGTTCCTAAACCTGAAAACAGCTATTTAAGATTTGGATGTGATCACTTGACAAAACAATACAGAGAAAATGGTTTTATCTTCGCTCCTCTGAAGATTTTTTTAAAAGTCATATACTACATTCCTTATTCTAAAGAGGTTTCTTTTTAAGCCATCATTTTGGGAATATATACCTGCCATTTTTAGAAGTTTTGCATTGTGATTAATAATTTTAATTACTAGCAATGCTTTGGAAAATGTCCCTTTTTTCTCCAGTACTAGGAACTGAACACAGAGCCTTCACACCAAACTACATCTCCAGCTCTTCATTTTTATTTTGAGACAGGGTCTTGCTAAGTCACTAAGTTGCCCAGGCTGGACTCGAACTTGGAACCTGCTGCACTGGTTTCCCAAAGGCTAAGATTACATACCAGTGCCCCACAATTGACTCAAAAAATGTTTCTGAAAAATAGAAGAATGGACATTATAAGCCATTGTAAGGTAGTGGCAAAATGGCTGTGGAAATAATTAAAACAAAAAGCTGTTGGAGCCAGGGATGTAGCTCAAGTAGTAGACCACTTGCCTAGCCTGTTTGGGGTCCTGGGGTTAATACCCGGGGTTGATGGGAAAAAAATAGGCTGATCCACAACAGTTACACAATAGTTTGATCGATTTCTCAATATTTTAGATTTTTCCAATAAAATGCAGGCAAAATGTCACAAATTTTAAAAAACTTGTTTCATTGAAAGCTATTAAGAATCACTACTACAAAAAATTTTTGAAGGGTAAATAACTCAGGATACATATGAATTACACAAATGAGCAGACATTCTGGTTGGAATAAAAAAATGTTCTTAAACAAAATTTCATTCTCTTCTTGAAACAGAAACACCTCTGGAGCACCCCAATCCACCAGAGGGTATTTTTCTCTCAGGACAGGAAGCCTAGAAGTAGGCGGTCCACCCAGTGCAGGCTTGCTGGTGCCCCAAGTGCTGACATCCTGGTGTCTTCCTTCAGCTCCATCAGCATTACTGTTGGGCTCTGTTACATAACTCTACTGAAATGGCATCACGTAGATTAGGAAAGAGCAGAGCATCAACGGCTGCTGCTTAGGACATGACAAAAAATAAAAATCATATGTCCATTACAGCATACATATGATAAGTTACCTGAAGTCAGAAAAAAAATCAACAACTCTGCCAGCCCCCCAAGATAAGCCTTGCTGGACTAGAAAATAACCACATTCAGCAATAAGGGAAGGAACAGCTGTGGACATCATCGTTATGTATTATCTAGCACAGACACAAAATTAGAGTCTCGGCAAAACTAAAAGTAATTGTCCTTTGTATGAAGGAGCAGTCACACATCTATCAGCTCTAGTTTATAGAGAACAATAAAGAGAAAAAGGCCTGGTCAGGGAGGAATAAATGCTGGCTTCTGACCCCAGATCCTGCTTGTATGAGCCACTTAATCATGCTTCATCTCTGTTGCACACTCAGGCACAGCCGCTTCTTCTCTCTGTACCATGGGCCTTGTGAAGTTATAGCTAATTTATCATTCTAGGACAGGAAAGAATGCCTGGACAGAATATCAAAGAAGACAAGGATGTGTCTGACACAAACAATATTTTAATATTATACATTTCATAGTACATATCATATATTTCATGAAGGTTAAATGAAAACCAAGAAGGACAGTAATGATCTTGGTGGGGCGAGGGATTAACATCCATTTCCAATGATGAGAAAATAGTTGCCACTACCACCATCCAAAGAAATGCGGGATATCAAACTTAGTAAAATGTTTTATCACCTAAAAACTTGACATCAGTGATCAAGGCAGATAATTCCAGACCCTTGCCATCCAATCATTCTGAAATCAAGACATATAATATTCTTGATAAAGCGACTACCATCAGGATACTACCCTACAGGAGAAGAAAATGGATCAGAACCATAATTTCCTCAATAAAATGAAGAAATAACTGTCAGTCTTCAGTAAAAGTGCAATTCAGGGAATCCAGACAAAAGTTAAGAGCTTCAGAGGACTTCAGACCCCACTGACCATAGCAAAGATTTGAGAAGTAATGAGAATAATGGGTGGATTTACAGGCATGCAATTACCAACAAGGGAACCATAGACTATTACATGGGATCTTTCCCATCAGACTATAAAATGATTTATTCTGAACCTCATATAATTAAAAAGGAAGAAACAATGAAAAAGAAACCAGGAAAATTAAATACTTTTATTCTGAATAAAAGAATTCTCTGTGGCTACAACTTCAAAAATATAGAATTGAGTCAGACAGAAGATTAAAAAAACGGTATACCATCTTGCTACTTGTAACAGGAAGTTCCTTCCTTCTACAGATAAAATGAGGCCTTGCTTTGGACCCTGTGGAAATGGATGTCGAGTTCTTACAGATCTGGATCCTGCAAAAGCCCAAAGACAGCAGTAATGCCTAAAGGCAAGTTCCCACCTCAGAAAAGTCTGAAAACTGGAAGGCGTCTACCTGAGTACCGTTTCACAGCTTCATTCCTCATCACCATGCTGACCTCCGATATCTAACAAGGTTATTGCCCATTTTGTTCAGGTCCCAAAAGGACACTCTGCTTGAATACACTCTGCTTGAATTAGGTCATCAGGACCTAATCCCATAGAAGGACCCTGTCTCCGTCCCGAAGCTACACAGAGGAACGAGGCTCAATCTGGCTGAGCTATGTCATAAACTTTCCTCTTTTTTTTTTTTTTCTTATTTTTATTTTTTACCAAGAACATGTATTGGTACATTGTATACATAGTGATCACATCCATCATGGTTATTTTGTACCTGTACATGATGTATCTTGGTTTTCCCCTCTTCCCCACCCCTCTCTTCTGCTCCCCCTTCCCTATTTACAGCAGGTTTATTTATATATTTTTTTATATTTTTCCATTTTTCCCTTTCCCCTTTCCTTTTTCCCTTCCTTTCCCCCTTTTTCTTTTCCAATTCTCCTCTCTTTTGAATATTACCTTTCTTTTACATAATATCTATTACGCCTCTTTGTCCTTATTTACACTTATGGTTTCTCATATCAGAGAAACAATTCAACGTGTACTCATGAGTATCTGATTTATTTCACTCAAGAGTATGTTCTCAAGGTACATCCATTTACCTACAAATGTCTGTAGTTTATCCTTTTTTATGGCAGAGTAGTACTCCATTGTGTAGAAAAACCACATCTTCTTTAGCCATTCATTAGTCATTGGGCATTTAGGTTGTTTCCAAAACTTAGCTATTACAAATTGTGTTGTTATAAACATGGTTGTGCATATATTGCTGTGGTATGATGATTTTAATTCTTTTGGGAAGATCCCCAGTAGGGGAATAGCTGGATCAAATGGAACCTCTAGCTGTAGTTTTTTGAGGAATCTCCATACTGATTTCCACAGTGGCTGGACCAGTCTACATTCCCACTGAGAGTGGAGGAGGGTTCCTTTTTCCCCCGCAGCCCCACCAGCATTTGTTATTGGTTGATTCCTTGATAATCACTGTTCTTTCTGAAGTGAGATAGAATCTTAACGTTGTTTTGATTTGCATCTCTTGAATGACTAGTGATGTTAAGCACTTTTTCATGTATTTATTTGCCATTTTTATTTCTTCATCCAAGAAATGTTTATTCCTTTCAGATGCCCATTATTGAATTTGGTCTTTAAATTTAGGAGGTTTGATTTTTTTTGAATTCTTTATATATTCTAGATGCTAGACCTGTGTATGAGGGACAGCTGACAAAAATTTTTTCCCAGTCTGTGGGTTTTTGCTCCACTCTATTGGTGATTTCTTTTGCTGTACAAAAGCCTTTTAATAAGATGTGGTCCCAAGCACTGATTCTTATTATTCTGTATTATTTCCCATGCAGTCTGGGTTTTGTTCATAAATTTTTTTCCTACCCCTGTGTCTTCAAGGGTTCTTCCTATTCTATTCTCCAGTAGATTTAGCATTTCTGTTTTAATGTTTAGATCTTTGACCCACTTTGATTTTAGCTTAGTACATGGTGAGAGACATGTATCTAGTTTTAGTTTCCGGCACGCGGCAAGCCAATTTTTCCAGCACCATTTGTTAAAGAGGCTATCTTTCTGCCAGTGAGGGTTTTGGCTCCTTTGTCAAAGATGAGATATTTGAGTATGTCACAAACTTTTCCACAGTTCTAGGTAGGCCTTTGTTTGCACTACACCCAGAGGTGTTGAAAGAATGAAAATGAGCCAGTCAGCATCTCAAGTCTCTTCAAGACCTACCAAAGGACAGGCAGTTCTGCCAAGACTCTACATGGTTCCCCACACTATCCCAGACTTCCTGTCTCCGTGTGGAAACCCCTGTGACACTACCCTCCCCTGGACACCTGTACTGCCCAAAAGCTTAGTCAAGTCTTCCCTAGGTTGTCTCTTCTCAAACCAACAAACCAACAAAAATATGGCCACTCGGGTTCTTCAGCAGCAGCTCTTAAATGAAACAGTGAAACGATATCCATGAAACACACTATGTCCACACACTATCAGATACCAAGAACACATATGATGCTGATTTCAACATGTGCCGCGTCTAGAGGTCTGCAGACGGGCAACTACATCATGCAATGAACAGTACAACCAGCACAACAAGCACGCAGTACACCAACCCAGAGAAAGTGCTGTTCGCATCCTGAGGACAAACAGGAGTAAACTGGTCAGTGTTCTAGGTAGAAGGAGGAGCGCGCACACACACACACACACGCGCGCGCGCGTGCACGTACACATGCCTGGACACACAATTCTGATTACCCTTCTCTGAATATTATCATTATCGTTACTATTTGTATCTTCTACTAGCATCTTAAAAGGTTTCCAGCGGGAAGTGTGAACAGAAGGACGAGGAAGAAGGTGCGTAGTGTGCTCAGGAGAGGGACCAGTGTGTCAGAGACAGGTGCTGGAGGTGGAGGTCAATGGTCAGAACAACGCCTGGAGGCAGAACATTGTACCTTTCAGTTACAGCCGGGGATCCTTTATCATCTAAAAAGCAGTTGAGACAGGCATGATTCAACTCATCTCTTGTTGAACCCACACTCTGAATAACTTTTATTGGGTCTAGTACCTTTGGGGATCAGAAGTATTAACATACACTCATTGTAAGCATTCTAGACTTCAGTATTTGCAGGAAATTTAGTTTTCCAATAAAATTATGATCATGTTACAATAAGGCACAAAGCCTGAAACCTCCCTAGATACACAGTCAACCATCTCTCATGTGTTCCTTCGTTTTCAGTCCCAGAGCCCTCATGGCCTGTTGAAGTCCTTATCTCCAATATGCATCTCCTCATCAATTTGCCTCAGTCTAATCCCACACAATGACATCTGACCACTTTCTGACATGCCTCATGTCGTGGTCTAAAACAGCCCAGGACTCCTATTACACCTGGCTCTTGAGAACCCATTATACGCGAGACACTTGACATTATCTGTGTCTGTGTTCTTGAGCAGCAGAGTCAAGGAGCAAATCCGGGCAGGGCATCCAGATTTGCACTGCTGCTAAGCACACACTGCTTCCCGGAGCTCCCAGGCTGTAACTGAAAGGTACAGTATCTGCTTCCAGGCATGGATCTGACCACTGCCCCCTGTCCAGCACCAGCTCCGACTCTGGCACACTGGTCCGTCTTCCTCAGCTCACCATGCCTCCCCCCCCCCATTCACACTCCCCTCTGGAAACCACTGTCCCGCCTACCCAAGGGATAAACAACTCTCCCTATTGAGCCGTATGCCACTTCCATTACACGCTACGCAAGTATATACGTGCTTGTCTCAACTGTATTACAGCTAACTGGAAGCTTCGCTTCACATATTATGGTTTAATAACTATGATTTCTTGTTTTCTGTATCCTGGCTGCACTAGCATCCAAGGCCTCGCTGACTGCCTGACCAGCAAGGGACTTGTCCCTCCAGAGTTAGTTGGTTCCTAGAAATAGAAGGTTTCTCTAGGGAGTGTGTCTTTCACATGCAAACCAACCAATCTAAATCCACCTATGCGGCTCCTGCACTTTCACCCTGCCCTGATCGCTCCACGCCCAGAGACCAGGCAACTCAGACAATCCCTATGCCCCCCTATAATTATTTGTAGAATACAAAATAACTAATGTCACAAGAAATTGATAGTCATCATTACTAATGACTCATTAGTAATCCTAAATCTGCTCAACCCTCCTTGTCTTGCCTTTCCACTGGAAACCACGATGAAAACTGATGCCTGAGCATTTTCTGGCTTCCCTGCTTTCCAACTAACCCTGGCACCCTCCGGGCGGCCCTGCAAGGTGTGCCCTGCCTCCTGTTTCTAGGACCTATGAGTGAAAACGTCATCCTCCATGACAGTCATTCCTGGGTCTTCGTGTCTCACACATCTGATTAGAAACAAATAGCATGTAGATTTGACAACCTATCACGACTGCATCTTTTTCCCAACTCCCCCTTTCTACCCAGCCACACTTCTAAAAGAGTGCCACAGACATCGAGCAGAATCAAATACGTCAAAGAAATACAAATACAGATTGAAGCAAAGATACATTAGGTTTCGTTTTTCAGAACTGAGCTATTATGTGAGGTATACAATTCAAAAAAATCACAGGGAGCATATTTATATACCTGAAAAAATAAAAATAAGTAAGGGTTTTAATTCAACATTGTATATTGGGCCTCAAATTGTCACTCTACCACTCACGTGTACTCTACCGTACTTTATATTTCAATTTAGTTTGCACCCCTAGCACTTCATAGGCACCCCCACATTCCCACTGGGCTGATCGATGCCAACAGTGCGACATAAACGAATTTTTAAAATTGACTAAGCCATTTAAATCCTTTTCACAGGTATAAGGGTTTTGTTTTTTTTTTTAATGAATAAATCTTGTGTGGAAATCCTCTGATGTTACATCAGAATATGCCAATTATGCCTTCAGAAAAGCTCTCCCTAAATAAAATTGAGTTCACTTGAACTCTCCAAACAAAGGGCTTGGATATTGTGCCCAGCAACTTCTAATAACTTGGATGATGATCATTCCCCCTGCTGAAGCCCCCTTTCAAGGTCAGGGAAACAGGAATTTTGTCAATCTTTACCATACTTGAACAAATAAAAGATTAGGTATGCTCATTTTTGGAGGACATTTTGCTATCTCTAAAATGAAGCATCTGTGGGGAAGTCATCTGCTTTTCACCACTATGACACATACATCTTAGTGAACTACGGGACTGCCATGTTTGGGGATTTCAGTCATCCTGCCCCAGAACTGTGGGCATGACAACATGTCACCATGAACATCACCCTGAGCACGATGGTGATTCCTCATAGCCTTCTCTCCCAGGAAAAGGTCCCTAAAACTACGGAGGCAGGCTTCAGGTGAGACCTCCAGTCTGGCCCCTCCACCTTCATTTTTTTTTTTAAAACAGAGTCTCCCTATGTAGTTCAGGCCAGCCTTGAACTTACTGTGTAGCCCAGGTTGGCTGTAATACTCCTGCCTCAGCCTCCTGAGTGCTGGGATTACAGGTGTGCAACCACACTCTCTGCCTTCTTAACCACCCTCAGCTTGCAGCTCATGAACAGATTAACTCGCACGGCACTAGCGAGTCTCTTTTTCACCATTTTTGCCTCCTTCCTCTACATCTCATTCTGCAAATAATTAAAGGCAGCCTTGAGTAAAAAAGAAGAATAAGGTATAACATCAAAGAACAACACCAGTCATACAACACCCCGATCAGTAATCGTTCCTCAGGTGTGCAAGAACCAAGAATGCCAGAAATGCCTGTTGACCTGTGGACATTGAAATCATGTCAAAACCATTGGTTACCGCAAGAATTAGTGACCATTCCGGGGCTCACTTGGCTACGGCTAAAGCTAGATTCCCCAGAAATCCATATAAGCATTTGTGCTGGTGGCCCAGGCAAGGCGGATCTGGGAGAAAGTCCTCCGTCCACACCTGGTGGATTGCCGCCATAAAGGTCTTCCCATCTCTTGAGTTGCTGGCTTCGCTGGGCAGCAGTGGAACTGAACCTTTCGTGTGTACAAGGGAGACAAAGGGAAACCTTTCCCGACTACTCCCAGCAAGCTCAGGTCCTCACTTCCACTCACTCCTTTACCCTCACTGTTTTCTCTGTCTGGCACCCTTCATGCCTCCCTGCTCTGGGATCCCAGCTCGTTTTTCTCACATCTCAACACAAACATTCCGCAGAGAGGCGCTCGCTGATCTGCCTCCACCCCACCCTCAGTTTTCCTATGTCCCCTATTTTCTTAATAACCTTTCTTGGAATCCGAAGTTATCTAGTTCTTTAGTTCACTATCTTCCTAACTAAACCAGAAGTTCAAGTACACACTCAAAACTAGTAACTAAAAGAATACAATGCAGAGGAAAATCAGTATTCTTGTTGGCAGAGTTGGAGGTGATGGACATACAGTTCCTAAACACAGCATAGAGAAGGGCACCCAAAATGAGGAATTGCTGTCATCTAAGTTAGTAATCAATACATGTGAGGTAACTAACCTCTGAAACAAATCTAGTCGGTGGGTACAAACTTACAAAGGTAGAAGAAGGTACTTGACTTACCAGGGACCACATAGCTAGTCAACAACTAAGCCAAAATTCAACCCCAAGTATGTCCAGATGCAAAACTCATGTTCTAAGTATTCTACTGGACACAGGTTAAGAACTAGGAACTATGTTCATAGTAGGGTCATAAAGCCTATTCAAAAACCATGTTCTTCTGCATGTCTTTCGGTAATGTAAGACAACTGGCCGTCACCTAGACGTCCTTCGATGTTGGAGACTCATTGAGTGTTACTATGCAGTAGGGTCTGTGTCCACAGCCTGAATGAGTAATACCATCTGCTCGTATCAAAACACAGCAGCAACAGTTAGCATGGGGGTAGGGAATGGATCTTGGGGGATAGTTATCCCTCTACCATGTTGAGATTCTATTTTATAATCAAACATAAGCCATCAGAGACTTATTCTCCTGGGACCAAGCATCATTTCCTCATATGCACTGACCTGAACAAAACTTGGCACTACCCGTGTGTGAAGTATTTCGGGGTTCAGCACTCAGCACCGTGCCACTAATGGATGCAGCACAGAGGTGAGAAGCCAGAAGCTCTGGACCTGGGCTGCTCGCTTCGCTAGCTTGCTGGACACCAGGCTAGTGGTTCAGTGCTCTGTGCCTCAGTTCCCACATCCAAAATGGCAGTCATGAATACAATAATAGAAAGACAGTGTTTATAATAGCAGCTGATACATAGTAATTTCTCAGTAAATATCGCTGCTTACCTATTTTATTGCCTCTGAATTCAATTTTTTTTCAGTACTAGGGATTGAACCCAAGGTTTTGTTCATGCTAGGCAAGTGCTTTACCACTGAGCCACACACCAGCCCCAAATTTCTATTTCAACCTATGTGCAGGATTAAAAATAAAACTTTTAAAACTAGATTCACATACCCTGATATCATCATCCCACCACAGCTAAGGTACAGTATTTAAAAAGCCAGGATTACCCATACTGCTCAATCCTGCAACCCAAAACAGAAGCTTAAATGCCAAGCATACCATCAGCATCAAAAAAAGCAGAGCTCACGTTGGAGAGACTGTCCTATCATTGGACAACTTGTGATAACCAGAAATGGATATGCTTATGTAAAAAAAAAAAAAAAAAAAGCATTTTGTTGCATCTGTGATCCCTGAAGAACTAGACTCTTTACAAACTGCACGACTTACTGATTTCCTTTTATGATCAGAATTTTTAATGAAAAATTTCAAACTCCATTAACAATAGGCCAGCATCTAAAAATCCAAGCGGGCACACAAGTATTATTGTTATACACGCTGCTTTAATACTGATACTTGGGCTGGGGATTTAGTTCAGTGGTTAGAGCATTTGCCTTGCAAGCACAAGGCTCTGAGTTCGATCCCGAGCACCAAAAAAGAAAAAAAAAAAATGCTGATACTTTTCTCCCAAATATATATCACATGACAGTAGAAGCATCTGCTTATCTCTCCCATATGGTAAGTCTCCCCCTTTTGACCTTTGGGTTCAACACAGAGCACGGTGTCTGCCCCACAGTGGGCACCCTAAACCTTCAGCCTGTATTCAGTGTGTGTGTCCACACATGTGCATATATACATACGGATCAGGTAAAATGGTAACAATTATGATGAACAAGTGCTAAAGAATGAGAATTCAATTTTCACATTGCTTTCTTCAAGAGAGAAGAGAGACTAGGAAAAAGCAATGGCCTAAGTTATAAGTATTCTCTTGAACTGGCTTAATATATCCACAAATTTCTCTATTTCAAGGGAAAATGAACGGACATTGCACAATCAAATATTCATGAAAATTAATATGGAAGAAAGCCCTTATTTTGCTCTTAAATCTGAAAAAGTTTTCTCTAAACCAAATTAGATATTACAAATTCAATTTTCCCTCAGTTATTGAACTATTTCCATAAATAATCAAGATGTTCATCGGGCAATGATTAGCCCCCAAACCACCTGTTCTCTTGAATGGTTAAATCAAATCTAAAAAGCAGCACCTCTAGTTTTCTGGATTTACTGTGGTTTAAATGAGGGTTAGAGTGAAATGTAATGCCTCAATATTTTGCAGCAATCAAAGTTTCTCCTGTAACTATTCACATACAATATTCCCTCTGTATTTTTTAACATTAATGACCTGTCTTGGACTTCAAGGAATTTCTCAAAGCATGAGATTGATTTAGGTTGATCCATCATGTGTTACAGCCCCTACTTTTTGTAAAGCACATATACCCACAGAAAGTGACCAGTTACCCAAGGGATCCACAGCTTGCTGGGGGTGAGATGGAGGGTCCGACCCTACACCTTGGTCTCTTTAACACTACATTCTAAACCCTGGGCAAACCTAGGGAGGCTTTAGATAAAAAAGAATAAAGCAAAATATCAACTCATGTAAAGAGTTTCTAACCCAGTCAGCCCTCTGGGTACCCAGGTTCTGCATTATTGGCTACAATCAACCAAGAATCGAAAATATTTGAGAAAAAGAGTGTATCTGTTCTGAACATGCACACATGTTTTTCTTGAGACTATTCCATAGACAGCACAGTATAACAATTATTTATATAATACTGGCATGGCACGGGGTATTAAAAGTTACCTAGAGATGATTAAAAGTATACAGGAGGATGTGCATAGAATCTATGTAAATATAGCACCATTTTATGTAAGGCACTTAAGCATCTGTACATTTTAGTGTCCATGGAAGTTCTGGAGTCAACTCCTCTGTGCTGTCCTGATATTTACAATTTAATTCCAAGAAGAAAATTAAATAGCCTATTACAAAAGCACTGAAATGCATTAAACAGCAACTTGCATATATGTAAAGCTCAACTCCCCCCAGTGCCTGTCCACATTAACAAGCTGTTCCCCTAAGCAAACAGGGCTTAAATTCCATCTCTCATTTATTTTGAAGCCAGAAATGTGCTTCTCAAAAGCAGAATATTGTGTAAAGAGCTGTTGGAGTTGGACATCACTTTATCAGGCAATTGCCAAGCCATTTCTCTTCCCAATTTACTGACGTTAGGCCATTTCCTAAAAATCCAAAATGTTCCAGACACTGCACTCTCCGTGTCCTTGTGCATGTGCCTATCTTATTTTTTGCACCATCTAGTCTTCAAAAATATCCCCCCAGTAGGTACCTAATTCATTTTCTCTAGTGAGGAAGTTGAGGTACACTAAGGTTATCTCGCCACTTACTTTTCTCAAATTTCATTCAACAAAAACTGTCCTGGTTTGTAGTTAATGTATAAAGAGAATAACATTGCTTCCTTTCAACCCAGATTTCATGCCTGGGTTCAAAATAAGCCAGAAGTGACAGGAAAGCTGTCGAGCCATCCAGCATTGGAGGGGAGTAGGCCAGTGACGGACAGGCCCAGGAAGACGGGGTGTGGGACTGCCGTGAGGCTTAAAAGGAACTGCTTTTATTGCCCAAGAGGCTGTCCATCTTTTCTTTCCTACCCTCTTCAACAATTTAATCACACAAAATCATTAATTGTAAGATTGTCCCCCTACAATAAAACTGAATAAATGAATCTAGTAAAAACATCCACAAAAGGTAAAGCAGCACATTTCAAAGAAATAAAACACAAACCTGATTAACATTCGAGGGATTCACAGAGGAATGTCACTCTTGTGAGCAATCAGACTGAGTGTAAATTTGCATGTTACCACCTAGGTGAAAATAGACGAAAATCATCCTCTCTGGGTTCAGAGGTTCACATCCAGATGGGAAGACAAAACACAAGCAAACCAAGAAGTTTGGGTTGTACAGCTCAGAACAAGGTGCACACGGTAAGATATTTTGTTAAAACATGGCTCTGGGAACAAATCAAAAAGTGCTTTCAAGCTATAAGAACAGGTGGAAAGTGGGGCCAGGAAGGAGACAGAGAAGGCTCCCAGAGCTCCATCCATGCTGCCCAGCTCCTCCCCACACTGAGATGGGATGACACCTAGTCCAGTCCTTGACAACCTTTCTACAGTTAATCCCACTGCCTTTTGGGACCAGTTAAATCCCCTCCTAACATCTGCAACAGGCTGTTTCCAAGCTCATGGCCTTTCCTGAGCCAGGTTGGGGGGTGGTGAAATTAGTTAGATAAACACCAGCCATACCAGGTGGAAGAGGAAGGATATGACTGGAACCGTCTCAGCATCCCGTTCTTGTTGCATTTGCCCAAATGTGTTCTCAAAAAGTCTCTGCATACGGCACTAAAAGGGGGCACACACAGGTGTTCGGCTTGGGACACAGTCAGTCAGTCATAGGGAAATCTGAGGCGATACCCAATTCAGACAGTTTAAGAAGGGGAATGCTACACAAAGGTGTGAAAAGAACAGACTGCAATCCAAGGCACACTAAATGGCAGAAGGGCTACCGGGAAAGGCGAGCACAGTGGTGCACACAGGCTGAGCCCACAGGTCTGAGTGGGGCTGCCAACACCATCGCTAGCAGACACCACTACAATGTTAGTCTAGCCTCCAGAGTCGAGGATTCGGACAGAAGGCATCCAGAAAAATAAATAGGAAGACAGCGTCAGCTGTGCTTAAAAACAATTATAAAATGCCACAAGCTGCGAATTAATCTTTATGTTTACGTTTTCAGTTTTTCAAATACAGATGAAGGTCCTGTGAATATCAGAACAACAAAGCTCTGTCTGTGGATGCAGACACAAAAGATCTGGCCCCTTGAAAGAAACAAAACAAAACAAAACAAATAAAAACAGGCTGTGTTCCCTATAGTCCCCTCTCTTACCACATAATCCTCCTCACAGTCATCCCTGCCAAACACACTTTCATCCCTTGACAGCCTGGTTTCCCTCCTGGGAAACCTAATAAAATATTTATGAACATTTCAATAGTGGCAGCAAGAGTCCTCTACAGGGGCAGAAAGGTCAAGCCATCCTCACTGCCCTCCACGCCTCCCACTTGCAGATTACATCTACTACGTACAGGAGTCAGTGTGCAGCAGATCCCAACTGATCTTTTGATTGGATTTTTTTTAATCACCAAAGTATTAACAAAAAACTAAAGTACATTATTCAGCACAGAAATACTAAGTGGGTCCTTAGACACACACAGCCCACACGTGTTCCGAAGGCACTGAGCGGCCCTGTGCCACAGACCTTGGACAGCTCTCTCCCATGCAGGACCCCGCTGTGCTAACTCTTCAGTCTCCTGCCCTTCACCGTTCATTTTCACTGTTCTGCCCCCTCCCTGATTCATGGGAAAAGCCAAGTGTTTCGCCAGGCTCGATTCACTTTGCTGTCCTCAGCATACAGACTACCTCCCTCCATCTATTCTATGCTCTTTCCATTCTGTCTTTTTAAAAATCTCTCTTCTTGCTGCCCAAGTCTGTAAACTGCCTTCGCTGCCAAGTTCACTCAGGACAGTTCTACCCGACCTCTTCCCACTGGCTCACTCACCTTTTAAAATACTGCCCCTGGCTTCCTTTGCTTCCCACACTCTGCTGAGACCACTCTGTGATCCAGCTGCCTCCATGACGCATTTCTGTCTACATCTGATACTGCTTACCATTTCCCTCAGCAAATGATTTCTCGCAGCCTGCCTTTCCTAGTTGTCACCTCCACCTCCAATGGCACACAGCCAGTAGTATAGTTGCTTTTTGTCAAATATCAATTGTACTTAACTGTAGGCACCGTGCATTTACACAACTGGCAGCGCAGGAGGTTTGCTCACACAAGCATCACCACACACATGTGAGGAAAGCTTTGTCCTGCAATATCAGGGTGGCTGTTGTGTCTCCAGGCAGTAAGAATTTTTCAGCTCCACTACAATCTCATGTGGCCACTGAAGTCTGTCATTGACTGAAATGTCATTATGTGGCCTGTGACCATATCTAACTCATCTGAATGCAGCCACCTGAGTGTCCTGCTCTCCAAGTCAATGAGAGCAGAACAAGTCAGTGTCTCCACCGCCAGCATCCCCGCTTTTCTTACTAATCCCAGTTTCATCAACAAAGCCAAAGAGTCTAGAAAAAGGCAAAGAAGCAAAAATAAGAAACATAAAACAAAAGAGAACACCATCAAAAAGTTATGGAATAGAAAAGGATCTCTATTTAGATTTTGTTATTTAATTCCAAAATTTTAAAAACATATTTATGAGCAAAGCCATGTAACACAAACATCAACAAAAAGAAGCCAAAGGCTAAAATATTAATATCCAAATCAAGCTTAAAACCAAGGAAATCGATAAGTGTCAGGCAAGAATAAAAATTGTAACTATAGTATCACCACTGTGGTTTTATTTTATATGAAACTAAATTTTATATGAATGTAAATTTTGATTTATAGAAAAGCATGTAAAGCAAAATACATGAATAAAATAGCTGAAAAAGTTGTAACAGACTAATTCTAGTATCAAACTGACTAACTTGATAGGCTAAAAATGTAGATTAAAAAAAACATAATTAAAAAGTCAGGACAAATGAACTTCAGAGCCTAGAGAGAATACACCTTCATTCCAAGTACAAAGGGTAGCCTGGAGTAAGTCCCTCCCTCCTAGCTTCAGGCACTAAAGCAGTAGGGGACAGACAGCCAGGTCTACAGCCACCTCCTCACTTTGCCAAGGGGAAGAGAAACCCCAGGCAAACCCCAAAGGGTACTCCCTGCCCCAGACCAGCAGGTAAACACAAACACCTTCACCACTGGTGGGGCATGGCTTAGGGTCCACTTAAACACGGCTTTCAGAACTAGGGGAGACCTTGAAAGGTCTAATTTGCACCTTTATCTTACACAAGAGGAAACTCAGGTTTTAAAAGAAAAAGTGTTACAACTACAGAAAGACACAGGCTCGATGATTAGGCAAGCAGACAGGCAAGTTCAGAACTGAGCTCCACAGTGAGTGGCAGCGGGTGGTGACCTACCTGTTGCGTCGGGTAACCACAATCTTTTTTTGACAGTTTCCCCCTCTATGAGGCAAAGATTCTCTCAGGAATAATCATGAAATAAAGACATATAAAATTCAGCAGGAAAGAAACAGCAAAAATTATCTTTATTAGGGCTGGAGTACAGTTTAGAGACAGAATACTTCGCTAGCATACATGAAGGCCTGGGTTCCATCCTTAGCACTGAAAAACAAATTTATTAAGTTGTATCTGATCATGACTGTAAGTAAAACGATAAAAAATTATTATGCTACAATAAAAGAAAAAACACAACTATTTATTCCATAGTTTTCAAATCCATGTAACAGTTTCAACTTCAATCCTCTGGCAGGGCTGGGGATTTAGCTCAGTGGTTAAAGTGCTTGCCTGGCAAGCAAAAGACCCTGAGTTCGAGCCCCAGCACCAAAAAAATAAATAAATAAGTAAATAAAATAAGTTACAAAAAAAATTGAGAAAAAGACTTCATCAAAATTAAAAAAAAAATCCTCTGGGTTCAGACTGATAGAGTACTCATGTCAATAATTGTCAGGTAACAAAACCAAAAAGCCTGCATAAGGTATACTTTGGACAACTGCTAAATCACAAAACAACTGTTGCATTTTATTTTCTTGATTCACTCTTCATGTTTAGAACAATAAACAATTATCAATAAATTTCAATTTTCAGAATATTATCAAATCTAGTAAACTTTTATATACACTGAAGTTTCCAATTACCAAACAGCACACGGCACCCCTCAGGTCATACTGCTTCCACGTTTTAAGTTTTCCACAGAGAAATCTCCATTGTCATATAAACCAACAGACTGAGCTGGAGGCGTAGCCAAATGACAGAGCCCTTTCCTAGCACATGTGAGGCCCTGGGTCAAGCCTCGGAACCGCAAAAAAGAAATGATGATGATGACACAAGTGAAGTAAATCAAGTTCTATTTTCCCCACGTTCACAGATGCTACAGTTTCTATTTTGTACCTGCTCTTTAAACACAGAAATATGTAGCACCGAGGGACTCATGGGGACAGAGCACTTGGCCCAAAGTGAAATCCAAACCAGCCCCATCTCTGGGGACCCTGCTCTTAAAATGCACACATATGGCTTATCCCCAGACACTTGGACCACAGTGTCCTGACTTACATGGAGCATGCAGTACTCTCCTGAAAGAAACTAAATATGCTGATTTAAAGGATGTATGTGTGTATGTATTTTATATGTATCCATTATATGTAATCTTTAATACCAAATAGTAATCACTGCAATTATTGAGAATGCAATCTAACTGAAGACCTTTATTGCTGACTTTACAAAGGCTTGCTGGTTCATGGGAATAGCAAGAAGCAGCCAGACGTTAGTGGGCACTATGGTTTGCATCCTCTTTTCCCTTGCACCTTGGATGGGTGGCTCTCCCACGCCTCGCACTGCCCCTTGTACTCCACAGCCTCAGGGAACCTGGGGGACTTGTGTAACTTTTTCCAGCCTGTTTTCTCATCTCTGCAGTGGGGACACAGATTGGGAGTGGTGCTGCCTGGCTTCTGACAGCTCCTTGAGTACTAAGGTCTGGACATGAGAACCCTGAGTCCTGTTCTGTTAGGCTTGTCCCCCAAGAAGAAGAATCCATGGTGAGATGTAGGTTGTAAAGAACAGCAGGACCCATATGGCCGCAAGGCGTCTGAATCTTTCTCTCCCATAGCTAGCTCCTCTTTTTAAGAAGCTGAAGACATGGGCCAAAGAGCAGAACAGAAAAATGGGACAAGAAGCTTAACCATAAAAATGGATCCTCTAACCCGTGTGTTCTTGTGCCATCTTCCTCTCTCCGCCTGTCCAACAAGCTAAAAAGCAGCACTGGAACCATGAAGGTCAAGAAAGGCCTTGTTCTGGCACCCTGGTGTCCTCACTATCAATCACTGGTATGTACCGGTGTATACTAGATTCTAAAAATAAATCTGTTGAATGAACGAATTTTAAGCCTCAAATGACATAAATGACTTAAGGCTGCCAGCTTCTGCATTAAATCCCAAACAGACCTTCATTTGAGGGTGGACGTCTGAAGAACTGGCATTAAAAGCATTTAGCCCAGCGGCCCTCATTTAGGAGTCGTTTCTATGAAAGCATAACATCAAAACCACACAACACATCACTTTCTGGGGCTGAGGTAATTGCACATTACTGTGGGGGTTCTACTGTGTTCAGTAAGACCTGGATAAAACCACGGAAGCAGAAAATTTGCATGAGATGAGACATTGTTATCAAGGAAAGACCTAAATAAGCACTCTGCTTTCACCGGCTATTAGTCAATTTAAAAATCACCAATTTTGAAAGCCACACAGCTGGGCAATACATTATCAGGTTCCCACTAGCTTTGCTGTAGACGACGCCTCTGACATGTGGGTGATGGTAACAGTTGCCTAGGTTACCTCCTAGGGATCTAAATGCCGCTTTTACTAAACAGTCTTTTCACTTGGGCCTGCAGATGTCTGGTGGGGACTAAAACAGGATAAAAAAACATGGCATCCCTGTCTTCATATTGTGTCTGGCCCTTTTGCCATCTTAATGCTTGGGTCAGAGGCTCTTCAGTTCTGCACAATCCTGTTGATGATTTAAAAACATTTTGTCCAAGACTATTACACAGAGTTAAGTTGGCCTATGGCCTGGTGGACTGGCATGTGCTCTCCTTTTCCTTTCTCTTCCGTCCCCACCCTTGTGGCTCTTTAGCAGTCACATAAACTGAAGCACCTGAAATCCTTCAACCCACATCCCAAGACCCAGACCTACAAGTGGGGATATTTTGTGCAGGATGATTGTGCCAGCCACACAAAAATTCAAGAGCTGTTAGGATAGGTTGACCATGACCACCTGGTGGCCCAAGTCTGCTACAAGAAGAAACATTTCTTGGAATGGTTCTGCTGGCCAGCAGGAATGACCAGACCATAGCCACCCCAGCACATTAATAAAAACCTACTGTTCTCTTTGCTCGGAGAGCAGCTTGGTCCCTCTTTCAACCAGTGCTGACTCCTGTCAGCTGAAGCTAATTAAGATGAAGTGCCTTCCTCCATACTCCAATAAAGCTTTGCTTGTGCAAGGGTGGGTACACTTGCAATACTTGGCCCAGTCTCCTTTCTATCATCTCCAGGTCAGAAGATTCTGTCCTCCTGTGTCACTAAGCCCGTTCCTATTTTCTGTACAATTCTGACCTTCACCTGTAGAACAGAGTCCTTCAGCAAAGAATTTGCACTTCCCATTGTCCGGGAGCTGGGCCCCGTGATGGGGAAGATGCAAGTGAGGTAGGAGTGGGGTGTGGCAAGGGCTGGCTGGGAAGGTGGGCGACCTGGGGGAGTGGCATGGGCCTGACATCAGCCTAGGGCACGGACTCCAAGTGACGCCTCTCGGGACCCAGATGTAGATGTTCTCATGGGTTTCCTGGAGAAGTCGGACAAGATAAATAAAGGCAGCACCAGGAGGAAGAGCTCTTTTCTCCCTCCCAGGACCTACACTGCCTGCGGTGCCTCCATTCACACTGTGGGTGGAGGTGGGGTCAGAGAGGTGCGGCCTGCCGGGGCTATCGTCTCTTTTTATGATAGCCCACATCACATCTGTTAGGTGTGGTATATATTTTTGCTTTCCTTTCATTGTTAATCTCTCCTTTTTCTCTTTTTCTCAGTTTGGCCCAAACTCACTCTGTCCAGCCAGTTTCTCCCTCTGCCATTTTGAATAAACTTTGACACTGCTTTTGGCCTGCTTCATCCAATTCTTTGTTCGAGGCAGGAAGAACCTGAAACTGGAGTATGCCTGCCCAATAACACAAGGAGAAAACAGACTTTGTCATCAAGGATGAAACAGCAAGCAAGACAGCCAGAGACATGAAAATAGATGGGACACGACCTGCCAAGTTCCGCTGTGGTGCACAGAGGGAGACATGACCTGAGCCTCACAAGAGCTAGCTGTCAGGAGGAAACACTTCAGAGGGAAGAGAGAGCATTCGAGGGGATTCCTGTGATCAGAGGCTGTAGCCAGAACACAGGAAGAGAAAGAACTTGGAGAGATGGCCTCACAAGCCCGGGACAGAACAAGAGTGGCCTTGTAACTGCTCTGGAATGATAACCATCAGCACAGAGAGGAAGGAAGGGAAGTGGTGCAGAGACAGGGTTCCTAATGATTCAAGACATTAGAGACTGAACAGAAAAGAGACCCACTTGCCCCAAACCCCATCTGGCTCAAAATCTCATCTCCAAACCCACCATGTTTCTTCCTCAGCACTTGAAGTCCCCATCCCGGTCCTAGAGGATGCCGAGAAAAGATGAAAACAGTGAAGCCAACCACACATGGTGGGTGGTAATCAGAATTTCCTTTCCAGATGTCTATTTTAAAAAGTAGGGGCTGGGGATTTAGCTTAGTGATTAGAGTGCTTGCCTAGCAAGCACAAAGCCCTGAGTTCAAGCCCCAGTATCAAAAAAAAAAAAAAAAAAGTGGTATATGTTATGAAACACAGCAGATATAAAACCCAGAAAAAGGAGCAGAGGCACTGTTAAAAAGTGACTATGTGAGCCGTGTAATGGTAGAGTGTCACTATTTCAAAGAGCAGTAAGACTGTCTATCAGGGACCCAGCCTGGTCAGGTACTCAGAAAGTAGATGGGTAGTTCCAAGTGCTGGGAGGGGGGTCGGGGAATGTTGTTTAACAGGTACAGAGTCTCACTTTTGCAAAATGAAAGGTTTCTGGGGATTGTGCAACAATATGAATACACTTACCATTACTGAACTGTATACTCAGAAGTGGTTAAAATGGTAAATTTTCTGCTATATGTATTCTATCACATTTAGAAAGACGAAAACAAAGAAGAACAATAAGCGTACCCAACTGTCACACAAGATGGAAGACATAATTTCTGTGGTATATTATATCCTAGACTTTTCCACATTTATAATCTCATTTAGTTTCACAACAAGCCTATAAAAGAACCATGCTTCCTGTCCAACAAACAACGAAATTAGAGTTCAGAGAGATCATAGAATTGGCAACACTAATAGAGCCAAGACTGTGTTTTACCCTTCTTTTGGTGGTGGTGGTTCAGTGGTGCTGGGGATTGAACCCCAAACCATACATATTCTAGGCAAACACTCTACCACTGAGCTACACCCCAGCCCTGCCCTTTGCACTTTATTTAATCTCCCCCTCTGGCAATTAAAAAAAAAAAAAGACAGTTTACCCTTCAAGTTTTTCCATTAAATACTTAATAATTTAAGGTTCTCCATGATAACCTCGGGCAAAAGCTAGAAATAATCTTCCAAATCAGGTTACTGCAAAAAGAAAATGTTTCTAGTTCATTCCTTGAATACAGTCATCCTACTCAACTAGCACATTACCTTTTAATTTCTATCAATACAAAGCAAAACTTGCTTGTTTTTGGATGGGTGCAGGGTGCTGGGGATCAAACTCAGGGCCTTGCACTTTCTAGGCAAGTACTCTACCACTGAGTTAAATCCCCAACCCCAAAACTTGCTTGTTTTTTAAACTCAAGTGGTATGTACCAAGACTGGTAGGAGAGTTATCCTCAAACACAATCAAAAATGCAAACAAGGAAACATCATAATCTATAAAGCACTCTGCCAGTACTAGTGAAAGTGCTTTATTCATGTTAAATCATTTAATCTTCAACTTAATTCTATGTATATGCATTATAAGATGGGAATGACAACATAAGGGGGCCACTTACAACAAAATCATAGGAGGGCAAGTTTCAAACAGCAATCACAGCCCTGCTCCAGATCCAAAAGCACCTAAATTTTTGTTATGTGATATAAGGTTACAATTAAAATACCTTATTATGGAAACACCAACCAGGCTGCTTTATATGTATACAACAGGAATGGAGAGGTATCTCGCACCCTGCCGAGACCAGGAAACAGACAGCAGAAGCACAGATAGCACTTTACAAAGATCCTGCAAAATTCCATTTCATCATTTTACAGAAAACATAACCCTCAGCAAAAAGATTTTAGAAACAAAACTATTTACTTGTTTTGGTCAGTGACTACCCGATAGATCTTTTGCAACTGAGAAGGAGATCAAGAGATGGAGGGGAGAGGAAAGAGAAGGGAAGGGGAAATAAACAAGAATTAAAATGTATTATGTACCAATTCTCCGTGAAAATTTAATCATTACGTACTGCAAACATGTACTAATAAATTTTTGTTGTTGTTGTTAAGAGTAGGAAATTTACTGAGAGAAAGAGAGCTCCTGAGAAACTGGAGGGGACCCGAGTGGGTTGCCAATGAGCTCACTTTTCAGGGGAAGGTTTATAGCGCACCATCATGAGGTGGGTACAATGTATGTCAAAATGATGATTAACCAATAATATTACAAGTGTAGTCACTTAGGTAATATTGATCCAATGGGGAAGAAGGTCACATAGCAAATGAACATGGAAGGAATAGAGACATTTCAGGATGGGTGGATCTGGAGGTCTTGGTCACCCACCTGGGTGACCTAGACTTTATCAGATCAGATGAGTGTGATCTTCAGTTCATTGTTTATCCCTCAGCCTTATCTTGAGGCCTGACCTTCAATGGATGGGTCTCCAGCCATAGTTGTAGTGTATTCTCCTCTTGTGTATTGATTCCATTAAGGGGCCAGCCCTGTCTGACTGCCTATAATATTTCTACCTTACATAGCTGTTTATAATATTCCCGCCTCTGAAGAGGTACCCTAACTGCGGTTAGGGAAGAATGGGCCAAGTTTCCATCTATCTGCTCCGAGCTGAGTAGGGTCGGTCAGTGACCTCTGGAGAGCTTATCTGATGGGCTTTGCGAAGAAGTCACGTTGTAGTTTAGCAGTTATGAACTCCCTTCACAAGTCAATCTAGTGGATCCCAGTGAAAGGAGGACTAATAAAATTTTTTAAAAGAAACAAAAACTAAAGTCTTAATAAGCAGAGAATACATCTTAGATGCTACTACACACATCTATCACTGCTACAGAAACCAACCACAGCTTCAGTCATTCTATTAAAACAGTATTATTCCACAAGCATATAAGTACCCATATTTATGCTGTCTTCATTTTAAAATACTCAATATATTTCTTTTTTTAATCTTATTTTATTTTAATGGTACATTTTAGATGTACTCAATATATTTCAAAATCTAAACAGTATACAAGTTTCTTTAGAAGGCCAAATGTCCTCACTGTATTCATTTTTTCTAATGGTAGAATCTCAAAATACCAAAATTCATGAGGTCTTGTGGCAAAATAGTAAAAAACTTAGACATAATCAATACAGCTTTACCTGGTATGTGAGAAAACATACTTGGCTATGAAGAATGTTAAATTAATATTCTCAAATTACTTCTATAAAAAGATTGTGATTTAAAAGCGAACTCAGTTAACTTCCTTAGGAAGCAGTCCTCTATCCAAATGCCTTAAATGTGCCAGGTCTATGTCTATAAAACTTACTTGGACCAATAGCAAATACCAGCACTGTACAGTGTATGACATGTGATTAAAACGCTATTTTTTTTACTTCATTGCTCCCATGAGCCATCCAAAGAAAATAGTAGCAAATGGACCATGAAACTAGAAATCTGTCTTCCTCCGACAGTGAAATGGAACATGTGAATTACTGTCACTAGACGACAGTCATCTCCAGCCCTGCCACCTTTCCTCAGAGTTCAAACATATTAACACAGAGCAAGAAGCTGAAAGCATTACCAACCCTCACTAAATCTTCACTGAAGAATAGTAGCAATGCAAATTTAAATTGTCGTCCGTTAACTTGGTGAAATAAGAAAGCTCACTCTTGCCCAAGGATGCAATAGAAAGACACAACATGTGAGGAGACAGCATCTGCTCCCAGGATGACAGGAACAAATGAGTCTGGGACTATTTCACTAAATGTTAAGAGTGCTACGAAGTGCATGACAGTTCATAAATGCCAATTAAAAGATGATATTAGAATGACTATTTTATTAGAGTGACTAAAAATGGTCATGATTGCTTATGGGCCACTGCTGCTTTTCAAGTATAGGCCACAACCTAGAGCCAACATCCGGGAATCTCAGGGAGCCTCAGTGTTAGGAAGAACTTGCAACAACTAACCAAGGCTAGAATTAAATGGTCCCCGTGGAGATAGATCTTCATGTATGGGCCACATGGATTATAAGCATTAAGTAAGAGCTGCAGTGTATGCATACGAACATACACATATACACAACATGGCAGAGGAGAGGTTGCAAAGCTATCAGTAGAAATCCTCCCTTATGGTATTTTTTTGCTTTGGAGTTTCCTGACTTTATAATAGCCACAATTTTTGCTTACAGATTTAGGTAACCTATGTCAAGACCTCCATTGAGAGAATAACTGTGGTTTTTCATTTTCCCATCGCTTGCTCTCCCTCTCTCCCTCTCCCTTTCTCCCTCTCTGTCTCTCTCTCTCTCTGTCTCTCTCTCTCACACACACACCCATCCTATACGACTATACGACTACACTTAATTCTCCTGTGATCTCAGGATGCGCTCAGTGGCAGAACACTTGCTTACCAAGGGCAAGACCCTGGGTTCAATCCCCAGCTCCGCCAAAAGAAAAACAAATTACCTCTTTTGCAATGCTTCAGCTTAAATAGTGAGCACAACTTTACTAAAATAGGGGTGGTGATGAAACTGTGTAGCAGCTGGCAGGCAGAATGATGATGCTGAGAGAAGTTAATGTTTCTGCCTCCCCTCGGCATCTTCATTCTATGAGATAATTTAATTTACTCTGCTACATTGACACTAGAATGATTAATGAACTCTAATTTGTAAAGGTAACATTAAAATTTAATATGAGGCCATTCTAACAAAGATGGAATACTAGGGAAGTAATTACGATCCTGCTCAGCAAATAATCTTACTGTTTTAAAACAGAGAGCTCAAAAACTGTACGAATTTGGGAAACCATTTCATACTAGGTAGTAATACTTTCAATACTAGGTAGTAATACATTCAATAGTAGGTAGTAATATTTTCAAAACTTCCACCTTTTACTGGAATAAAAATAAAAATGTAATTTTTGCCACCAATATAAAGAATATTCCTTTATATAACTGAATCTCCAATTAACTATTCAAACTGAATATTATGCACAGTTGGAAGGTCTTTAGAAATACTCAAAGCAAAATCCAAGTGGCCAAAAATCCAATGGTCTGAATATGGAAGAAGAAAAAGGAAAAGATAGAATGGTAGAGAGACTTGATATTCACAACTCAATACAACTGCAGTTGCCCATTTGGATGGAGTTCAAGATTGTAACCACCCTGTGGTACAGAATCTTGGTTGGTATTTGGTTACAGAAGCAGGTAACAGTGAATTTAACCAGACCATGCATGCAACTTTGTTCTCTCAGCACAGCAAAAGGTGGAACCTATTTCTTAACTTAACAACAATCCATACCTGAGCACTAAACACATTTTAGACTGATACACATATTTAAAATACTCCCACAGCCCTAATTTACCATGTTATTCTTTAGCCTCCATATTTATTCCCTAAACAAGCTCATACCTTGCACAGAGTAATACTAAAACCCACTTTGCTTTTGTCTCAGCTTATCAATTGACTGTTTGGATTATCAAAAATGAAGACAGTAGGGGTTGGGGATTTAGCTCAGTAGTAGAGTACCTGCCTAGCAAGCACAAGGCCCTGAGTTCGATTCCCAACACCAAAAAAAAGGAAAAAAAAAAAAAGAAAAATGAAGACGATGAGCAACATGAATGGCAGCAGTACCATTCTAGTAATAACTAGTGTGGATGAGTAACCACCGAAGGCTCTCACACAGTACAACCACTGCTGCATCCTGGTTGCAGGCACACTCTGATCTACCTCTCACTACACTACGAGGTATAATGTTACTCCAGTTCCTGTTTGCTAAGTGGAGTATCCTGGCATCAAACATATGTAGAAGCAGGGAAAAGGTGGCATGTCTCGCCAGTAGAACTAGGGCTACTTTCTGGAGGAAAGACACAAGACTGCTATGCTCATTCATGACACAGATGACAGAGGTCACTCCATGTGCCTCTGGTCCCCATGTGAGAGGGGCTTTTGTGTGATTTTGAAGTCAATTGCCCTCAATCACCTTGTCCCCAATCCACCGTATGAAACAATTCCAAGTAAAATGAAACTCACGAACAAGAGAAAGTGTCAATACTTCTTCCCCCGTCACTAAAACTGGAACCCTGGGATACATCTGTGTCCACTCCTCTGTCACCTCACAGCCCTCTAACCACCTGAGAGAGTGTTCCTCCTCCTCTTCCACTAAGGCTACAGCTTCTTTGCTCTCCCGGGCCAGGCCAGCAGGCCACATGCTTCTCAATGAGACCACATGGGTTTGCACACATGCCACAGACAAAGCGACTCAAACCCAAGTATCACTTTGTCACTTGCCCCTGTGAAAGCTTCTGATGGCTACAGATGACCCATCTCTGATGGCTGGCTTTTCTCCACACATCCTCTGTCCTCTCTCCTTCATCTATGTCTTCTCTGGAATGGCACACACCTGCCTGTCATACCTCTCCATGCCTCTGCACAGGCTGTGTGCCGTGTGTGGCCTGCCCTCCCCACCTTAGCTTGCAGACTGACTTAGCCTGAGGCTTTCAAACCCACACCCTGGCCATCTATCGGCAGCTTTCCCCCATCAGTTTACTTTTCGAGCCTTGCAGTGCAGCAACCACCCAGCCCCAAGTCTCCCTGGGAGAAACTGCCCCCAAAGCCCAGGCCCCCCTGTGCCAGGAAGACACTGCAGAACCCAAAAAACCAGGATTGTAACATAACTCTCTGTTCACAGCCAGGCTAAATCTACTTATGTATATTTCTTAGCTTCTGTCCCGCATGAATGATTCCTGCTATAAGTACCACATTTGTGAGCTCTGGGGAAGACAAGCCAGTTGTTTTCCCGCTTTGGCCAAACTGTGAATAAATTCCTAAATTCCTTTTTCCTTTTTCTTCTTTCTTTTACATGTGATGTGGGTAGTTAACCAAAACCAGTCTGTTGGGGCCCTCAGATTCAGGTCACTGGACTGAGCCTCAGTAACACTTTCAAAAAATTAAGCTTTAGTAACACTGGTGTCCCCACATAGTCCTACATAATGTGGCTGGAGGAGAAGATCCTTAATAGAGGAGGGGTGGTAAGTGTGTGTGTGGTGTGCTACGGGGTGAGCTATATGTCCCAAAATTCATATGTCAAAGCCCTAACCCCTCAAGGTGATGGTGTTAGGAGCTGGAACATTTAGGAGATAAAGGGGACTGGACAAATTCATGAGAGGTTATATTCTCGTATTCTTTCTTGTTCTCTCTCTCTCTCTCTCACTCACTCTCTCTCCTCATCGCCTCACCAGAAACCAACTAATCTCAGATATCTAGACTCCAGAATGTCAGAAAATTCCTGTCTGTGGCACTTTGCTCCGGTATCCTAAGCTGACCAATACAGGTAACAGCGATACCCTCCCCTGTCTGTCTGTCTGCTCATTAGGACTACTACAGGCTTCAGGCTGTGTGTCCAGACAGGTGGATTTATTTAACACACTTTGATTTCAACTAAACTAACCCTTCAAGTATGAACAATCATAGCTTAAGAATCATGAGATGAAAACCACATTGAAAATGATACTAATGTTGCAATTATAAGCAAATTTTTAAAAACGCCACAACTGATCTTTCCATTTCTAGTAAAAGCTCCTTAAAACCATTTTTCTAAGCCAAACACTAGGAAAATTTAATCAAACCTGCTAAGTCAATCAAAAATATTCAAACTGATCAAGATTGTTAATAATAAGTATTTACATCCACAGTGCTCAACTAGGAATCTTAGTAAACACATAATGAAGTTTGAGATAATAATTAAAGATAATAGTATGTCTCTAAAGATATTTAAATGCCTGTATTAAAGGTTTATGCTAAAAATTTTTACTAAGCAAGCATGAGATCCATAAAGTTCGGAGATCACTGGCAGGACAGAAAACATATACAACAGTGCAGAACTCCAATGCGAGGGCCCCTGAGATATATTTCTTGGGCCTCTTACAAGGTGGCTACCCTGAGAACTGTAAGCAGGACCAACTCTGAAAGTGTGCCCTAAAGAAAATCAACATTAGCGAAGTAAACGGTGAGCGGATGTAAACAACCTCTTGTGATATTCCCTTCCGCTTAGGAAAGATCTTTTCACAAGACAAGAAGACTAGAGCTCTGACCTGACTCAGAGATGACCAAGGGGGCTGTTACATGGGACACTTCATTCCATGCCGAGCACCTCTTCTCCTGAGGCCTCCACCGCTGTCTCACCTCTTTCCCTGAAGTCTAGACCCCTGTCCCTCCGTTTAGCTGTGTATCGGGTTCGGCCTCCTGCGCCCCGCTCCGGGTCCCTTACTTTGTGTATGGTCCTCGTCGCTCTGCACACAATAAATCTGTCACGGCTTTATTCCCCCGCTGAATCTGTCTACTGTCAGTTTATTTCATAGATTAAAATTATCAAACCTTCAGAAGCCTGGAATCTGAAACGTACCAGCACTCTCCAGGAACCCTTCTAGTGATGGTATACATAACAAATACTGAAGATACACAGAACCTGTCACAATGGCCAACAATATCCCACGGTCAACCTCAAATCACTTTTAACTGCCTTTAGTATAAAATGGAGGAGTAGCCAAAAACCTGTGATTTAGGTTTTGAAGAGCTGGCTTTCATTTAAGAGAACAGAATGGGTCAGCATTTAGATGATCAACTCCAACCTCATGTATTTCAGGAAATTTCTTTGTAAAACATCCCTGCACACCAACAATGACTGGACCTCCCCTTTTGTTCTCTCTAAGCATTGTCCCTCCTGAAAGGGCTGCTGATTCCTATTTCTGAGTAAGCCTTTGCTGTCTGCTGAGTAAGTCAGCCATAAGTAGTAGAACAAACACTTCAATGTTACTTTCTAGATGGTGACCCCGAAGCTGCCAGGACCAAAATCCGAGCAAAATCAATTCTCTCCAGGCTGTGTTGCTAGTGACTCTGTACAACTAGATCAGCTGTCATGCAAAGAAATTCTTCGCATTATCAGTGAGCTTAGAGGAAGTTCTCTGACACCAGAGCCCAGCCTTTTCCACCTGCTTAGCATGAGAATCACAGGAAGATATGGATCCTTTTCTTTGACCACTGTCTGTTGTAGTTCATGTCATTTCTAACAAAACAATCAGATATTTACCAACGTGGATCTAACAGAAATACAAGACTTTAGCATTTATTCCCTATTCTCCCAGGTTATGCTGGTTAATTTTAGAGTTTATTTTTATCTTGAGAAAGTTATATACTTACAGGACAGACTTTATTTGGGAACTACCAGTCTTTCCACCAACATAATTTTCCTTTTTGGGGATTCAATGCAAGGATTCATGTGCATTTAGTTGTCATGCTCTTTAGTCTGCTCCAATTCTGGTTAACTTTTATTTGTATCTCACTAACCAATCCTTGATGTTTAATTCAGTAAGAAGTAGAAATGCCCCCAAGTTCACAGAAAACAATAAGAGTTCATAGAATTTGAAGAGTTAAGACAGGAAAATAAGTTACTGATGAAATTATGAAATCAAACCAACGGCCTTTACCTATTTGTAAAAATGGGAATGGAAATGTTTCTTTGGTCAAATTCAAACTGGACTCCATTATCCACCCACTCTGGGTCAATCTGATAAAGAAATAACCCACTGTGAAAATTTTTTCTCCTAGACATTTGCCGTTTCCTTAGAAACATCAAATACTACAAAACTTACCTAAGCCTGACATGCTTTTCTGTTTCTAAAAATACAATTCAAAAAAGCTCTCGCATTCAACGGTTCCCTGAAATAATGGTGTTAAGGGTCCCCCGATTTCGATTTTTTTTTTTATCTGCAAGATGCTTCGAAATCCTGTCCGAGGGTGTAAACCAGGTAACACTTCTAATTATAAATTTTTTTTATGACACTGACTGTTGCTGGTATGTACAAAATAAAGACTCATGATTTTTTGTGACATTCCCGTTCTGAAAATACGGTGCCTGGTTTGGAGACGGAAGAGTGTATCGGCCTCAAGAGTAAAAATAGCACCAGCCCAAGGGAAATCTTGCGCTGTCTGAAGGCAGGCAGGTAGAATGCTTTCAGCATCAGCAATTACTGTGGGTAAGGAATACTTTTGCCTTTGTCAAACTCCAAGGACAGTTGTCTCAAAGCAGAGACAAAGAAACCCTGCTTTGTAAGAGAGTGAACTTTCTGTGAATCTAAAGAAAATTATTCTTACTAGGATCTCAGTTATATCTTTTTTTAATTTTAAACAGCTTATGCATTAAGACCAGATCTTATCCAAATTCTAAAGCTTTAAACAAAATTTGAGGAGACTCATCTTCACAATACTTGGCAACATTGGATCTAGCACATATCATCTACCCCACTAGTCATGAGCGAACTGGCTACTGAGGCTTATTTTGTTCTCTTCATTCCTCAGACACTAAGATCCCAGCATAACACTACGAGCTGAGCGTCCCTTATCCAAAATGCTTAGGACAAGGAGTATTTCCAACTCCATTTGTTTTTCCTTTTTGTGCTAATAATTTAGAATGTCTGCATACACACAGTGAGAGAGCGCAGAGATGAGACCCAGATTTAAACATGTAATTTATTTGTTTCACATTCACCTTAGCCTGAAGACAATTTCATACAATATTTTTGGGGCATGTGTATTTGCAATTTACTAAATAAGGACAGGTGTGGAATTTTCCACTTGTGGTGTCATGTCAGACCTCAAAAACTTGGATTTTGAAGCATTTCAGATTTTGGATTTTCAGATTAGGGATGTTTAATCTACATAAAACAGTGATGCCATACAAACTTATCACACAGCGCTCCAATTCCTTTTCTACTTTAATATTCAATTTTAATATTCAATTTTAAACTTGCTTTGGCAAAGCCAACAAAATATTTATATAAATCAATTTTCCTTTGAGACAAACCAATCTGAAGAAATCCAATAACTTGACAGAGCTCAAGTTATTGCTTTAATGAAGATTTTTGCTAAAACGCCTACCTGAAGTAAATGAGTCATTTGGAATTGAGTATCTAGAAACGCTGCTAACATGCTTCAAAGATCTCACTTCAAACATGAAAGAAAACTCCATATACCTTTGAAATTCACTACTTCAAATGGCCTACTAACAATCTCATAGAAAGATTACATATGCCTGATCATGATGACATAAATACTGATTATTCCTTTGATCAGTAAATCATTTCAAGATATTTTCTGGGAGGGACAGAAGCATTTTAACTTTAAGTATTTTTCAAAATTATATATGCAAAATTAAAGATTCACCACCAGGTTCTTCTAAATAGCAAATTTATTGTAAGCACTTAATATTTAACTTAAAGCACACAAAAAGATATGATGCTATGCATAGGAAATGTCATGTATAGAGATATAAGGTAGACTAATTGTTGCTTAGGTCTGAGGGGAACCAAGGTTAGGAGTATGATATCTAATAGTCTTCCCCAGGTGACAAAAATATTCCAACAAAACTAAGTCTGGTGATAGTTGCACAACTCTGTGAATATTCTAAAAGCCACTGAATAGTAACTTTAGATGGCTAAATTATGTATTTAACCATTTAAAAGGAGACAAGACTGTACCCTTCAGAAAAATGGGATCTTGTTAGCTGGATGCAGACATAATGCTACATACATATATGAATACTGGAATATGCCATTAATTATTATTCACTTCTAGAAGGTGAAGAAACTTACTGTCCTTATAGTTAGGGCCCTAAAGAATCAATGCCTAGGAGAACAAGACTCCATATTCGCCATCATTATGATAATGCAAATTTACTAGTTTCCATAATGGAAAACTTCAGCACATGTTCAAGGATTCAGATCAGGCAGTGATGTTCCTTCTAGTGTCAAGAATAAGATACACACAAATGTGCCACAGGCCCTCCCAGAAATTCAAGATGTTGCTCCAAATTCAGAGCTCCTGTGCAGCGCATCCCTCTGGGACACCAAGGCCGGTCAATCCCAAGGGCCGCCTGCTCACCGCCATCTGCAGGCCCTTCTCAAGGCCTGGCCTCTTCCTCAAATGACACCAGATCCATGTGTTAACTCTGGGTCCCGAAATCCTTGTCCTGTTGCCTACACTCTTCCTTCTCACGGTGCCAACAACAACCTTCCTCCTCAACGTCAAAATCCCATCCCTGGCCCAGTCCCGAAGTCAAAACACAGGCATGGGGCAACCGCCCAGCCTGCAAGGTTCCAAGCCAGAATGGGCTTAGCGCAAGGGAGTGAAGGGGACAACTCTATTCCGAAGAGTGCCTAAGGCCTCCGAAGAAGCACACCACCTAAATAAACCAGACATTTTGGGCTTAACAGGCTAGTGTGAGTTTCCGCTGCCCTGTGTAGTCCCTCTTTCCAAAAAGCTCAATTTACAAGCAAACATGAGGGGTGCTTGCTTCGGCAGCACATGTACAGGCAAACATGGCAGGTGGCATGGCTCAGCATTAGAGCACACACTTAATCATATGAGGCCCTGGGTTCAACTCCCAGCACCACAAAACCAAACCAAAAGTAAAACACACGCATGCCCACATGTGCGCACATATATATGTTTATGTATGTGTGTGTATATACATATATCTACATACACATATGCATATGTATATGAACTTAGATAAACCCTCCCTGCCAGTGAAGAAAAAAACAATTAACCTTTTCTCATGAAAAATTAGGGTAAGAAAAAGAAATTCGTCATAAATTCCCTTTTATGAAAATATTCCCTTTAAAAGCTTTATCAACTTTTAGCAAGCATTCATGGCCAAAATAAAAAGTCTTACTTTTTAAAAATCAATATTTCATATAAAACTTGACTTCAGCATCATTAAAGTGCTTAACTACTGTGGCTCAATGTTCTGTAAAATCCTTAAACTCTAATGCTTAAGAGGCTTTGTAATCGATTCCTAATGAACTAAAGGGCACTTTTAACCATTAGTGATTCCTCCTTAAACACACAGTAAAAGTGAATCAATTACTCAACAGAACCTCAAAGCCCTCCCCTCATCCAGGGCATTTGGAAACTCACAGGATAAGCCACGAAGTCAGAAACTGTATGAACTTTAGTATTCAACATGATATATTTTAATGACTTCAATTATATACTTATGCAAGACCTTAAATAGAATAGTCAGTATGTGCTTATTTTAGTCCTAACAACTCATAGTACATTCCCACAGTATTCCTACCTGTCCCCCTTTTTAAGAAGCACAAATGAAATGGTACAAGTAGCCACTTGGCATCTGGCAATAATAAAATCAGTCTCAAAAGTCATCTTTCAGTTTTGATTACAGAACAGGTATTTAAGCCCCACTGCCAAGGCTCTTAAAAATCTTCATATCCCTTGGAAACTAGACACGTAACACCCAAAACCTTATTCTATTCTCTCAGCTTTAAGCAGAGACAGTTGGATACTCTAACTAAAGAAATCGCTAGGAACTAAGCAAACATACTTTCTAAAAACACACCAAAGTTTTAAAAGAAAAGTAACTCTTCAATTCCAGATTCTTATACAGTATTTATCTTTTTAAAAATAATCTTCATCTTTTTAAAAGTAATTCAATAGAGACGTATGAGAAGGTGTAAGGAAATAGAACTATACTAGCAGTGCTGGACGCCAAATGGTTTTAAGTATATACTAACAGACTGGAACAACCATCACCCCCAAATGAAAGCCTTACATATTAATACTGAATCGCCCAATCTCTTCCTCTTCCCCAACCCTGGGAACCACTAATTTACCTTATGTTTCTGTAGATTGGCCTCTTTGAGATATTTCATTTAAATACACACATGCAGTATTGGACTGTTCATGACTGGCTTCTTTGAATTAGCACAGTGCTTTCAAAGTTCACCCAGATTATAGCACATATATTCTATTCCTTTTCACAGCCAAATAGTACTCCACTGTGTGGACAAACAAAACACTATTCATTCATCAGCTGATGGACACCTTGATTGTGTCCACTTTTGGATCATATAAATAATGCTGCTAGGAACATTTCTGTCCAAATTTTGGTGTAGACGTATGTTTTCATTTCTGTTGATTATATGTACCTAGGAGTGGAATTGCTGGGTCATACGGCAACTTTACACTGTCTTTTGAAGCACTGCCAAACTGTTACAAAGCAGTTGCACCATTTTTCATTCCCATCAGCAATGTATGAGAGCTCCAATCTCTCCACATCCTTGCCAACACTTGTTATCTGTCTTTTTGATGAGAACCACCCTTGTTTGTGAAGCAGCAATTCACTGTGGTTAATGCTCAGTATCTTAAACCCACTCATTCGAGAATGAGGACCCAGCTGTTCTGCGATGCAGCTCTGAAGTATAAAATACGTTCAGTGGTCATTCTTAAAACCCAAAATAAGGATAGCACAATCTAACAGCCCCTTGACCAATGCAGGTATTACTTCCATGTAACATGCTGTTACTCTACCTCAAATCTTTTCAAGCTGATACTGCCCCATAGTCAGACTTTCCTAAATACAGATGTCCAGCTCAGCAGCCAGTACAAGTGCTAACACAGTAGTGCAAAACTTAGACACAACGACTACAAAGTTTTAGCCAAAACGTTCAAGAAAAAACACTGTGCCGGAATTCAGGTCTGTCAGTCGTCCCTGCGTGACCTGATCAGTCGCTGAACTTCTCCAGCCCTCAGTGTGGTATTCTGAGCAGCTCACAGAGCTACACTCTGAAGTCACTCCCAGACATAATGTTGTCTAAATCTGAAAGTTTGATGAAATTTGAAAATGTACCAACACCTGTGCAAAAAACAAAAACAAATGACTAGCTTTGCTCACCAGACTTTGCTTGCTAGCCAGGTGGGCAGCTTCAATCTCCAGCTTTGGCATTTAGGGGCTATAGGAGCACGGGCGCATCACTTAGTACCTCCAACTGCAGTTTGCTGATCTGGAAGGAATACGGCCTGCTTCATGATGGGGACTCACTAAGCTGGTACAGTCAAGGCATCTGACACCGCAGCCAGTGAAGTGCAGATACTTAAAGTCGCCTTGCCTCAATTTTTTTGCTAACTATGGGCCAAGTTTCCTAGCAAATAAAGACCTTAGAGAGAATGTCAGGGCTACTGAGGACTGGATGTGAGTGCTGGAGATCTGTGGGATTCCCCTGTGCAGCACTTCCCCATATTATGGTCTGCAAACTAAGAAAAAGCAATCAGATTAAGGGGGATTCCTGGGAGGCAGCCCTGGAGATGAAAAGGCTTTCGTCAGTGACAGTGGAATCTCCTGGGGGCTCACAAACAGGCTGGGCACAGCATAAGCGCAAAGGGGAGGCGGGCAGGGCCTGTGCTCTCTCCAGCCCTGGGCGCGCGGGTGTGGATGCTGGACTCGGGATAGTAGCTGCGGTGCAGCGCGCTGAGGGAAGCAGGGCGGCGAGGCCGCTGGGCGCTGGAAACCTGCCCAGGAGGCGAGCCCGGCGGCGCAGACTCCTGCCCCGCCTGATCTCCTACCTGATCTGGTTGTCGCGGAATTTGTTGAGATGCGGTTGGTTGAGGTAAATGGTGCGGGCCGGTGCCTCCAGCTGGTCTCCAACAGACGTGGCCCGGGACATCTCATCCTCTGCCTTCTTGTAGCCCGCAGAAGAACGAACGGGTCCTGCGGCAGAGACAGGCACAGGGCAGAAAACAAAACACAAAGAAGTCAGCCTGAGGGAGGATGCTCTGCTGGGCTGGCACCTGGGCTCCGGGCCGCGGACCGCGGGAGGATGCTCGGCCCGGCGGGCACCTGGGCTCCGGCCGCCCCGCCCCCGCGCAGGCTCCGCCCCCGCCCCGCCCGGCCTCCCGCTCCCGGGGGAAGGAGACAGGGTCGAGGACGGCCACCCGGTGGGCGGGGAAGGGAGGGGAGGGGAGGGACCAGGGGACAGGGGCGGGCGATGGAGACAATGGGGACAATCGCGCGGGCACAAAGCCGAAGGACACCCCCAACGGCCCGGGGCCGTCCCGAGTCCCAGGGACGGGCACTCTGGACCGGGTTTTCCGGGCTGCTTTGATTGTTCTTGGGCGCAGAGAGGCAAACAGCCCAGGGATCCACAGGCAGGTGGCGAAGGGAGCCTAAGAGCGGCCCTGCCTCGGTCTGCAAGGGACTGCGGCTTTCTTTCACCTAAGTGTAGTAGCCTCGCCACCCTCGCTGTGGACCGGCGCGCCTTGCTGTTTCTGTGGTCACCACACACGCCAGCCTGGCTCCTGAAGATGTGGTGTCAGCCCCATAGTGAAGCCTCTCTGGCTAAGCCGAGCTCCTCTGTCGGGTGCCTGCGTGAAAGACACCCGCTACCAAAACTGCTGTGCACACACTCAGAGTCCTCCTAACCACTCTCCAACCACAAGGCAGTGTCCCTCCTTAGATGAGGCGACCCACCTCAAGAACTGACCTTTGGAGAGAGAGGTGTCTGAGATGAAAGGTCACAGAAAAAGAAGTGCCCTAAAGATGAAGGCTTATTTTTCTTAAATCTGCATTCACTCTAAAATCTGCCATCTTTTCCACCTAACAGAAATTCATGTTGTGCATCATTTAAAAATAAAACCCACATCTTCTTAGAGTAAGCCTCAAACTACAAAGAATACTTTTCATTGTCACAGAGAATTCTCAAAAGACAGTTGGGACTAAATCATCTTTTTAAAGCGATTATGAGGATTATAATCCTTAGCATAAGAGATGGACAAACAAAACAAAATCAGTTATAAAGAGCTGCCATACTACCCTAAATATTAGGTAAAGGTGAGTCCGAAGTGGACTAAGACCTTCACCCAAGTTGAGGTCATCTGGTGGTTGCAGGCTTGGGGTTCACAGCAGAGTAAAGGCCAGTCTTCTTCCTGCTGATTTAACATAGATAGAGAATACTTCTGCAAGCAGCCTATATCAAAGTGCTGCTTTTCTTCCTGCCACTTACCCCCACTCACTGTCCTCCATGGCATTCATCACCATTACCTGACATTATTTATTTATGGTCTGTCTTCCCCAACCCAAGAACATAAGTTCCAGGACAGCGGGGACCTTGCTTGATTCACTGCAGTGACCTCGGCACCCCAACAGCACCTGGCACGTAATGGGAATTGCTGTTTGAAGGTGAAGTAGACCATCTTTACCCACATCCTATAAAGGGTGCCTTTGAGTTCCCCAGTCAGAGATGCCGTGACATGCACAAGAGCCCAAGCTACATACGTTAGTTTGGATCAAAACAGTTCCCCATCCGAACTGCAACCCTCGGTGGCTCACAACTCCAGGAGCTCTCACCATAGCCCAGCTCCTGGGATCTCGCCCTCAGATTGTGTTAATGTTCGGTTCTTGTTTTTTAAATCCTATAAGTGATTCTAACGGGCAGCCACAATTGAAAATCACTTGGTAGATGCTGCTGGTGTCAAAAAAGCAATAGATCCAGCTCTGGCCCTCCAAAATGTTAACTACCTTGAGATGCAAGTTGTAACCACAGTAACAACTTTTGTCACTTTGTGATCAAGTGACTGAGAGTGGGCTGGAAGGTGGTAAGGAGGATCACAGGTCATTAGCCTCTTTGTGGTTGGGGTGGGAAGGCAGCAGGGATGGATGCTGGAGACGGACAGAAGAGCCTGAAACGATGAGTGAGGTTTGTGTTTGGAAAGAGGAGGCACTGTGGTGAGGGCAAAGGCAGCTTAAGCAAATTTTGCCAAATAACCAAAATTGTATCAGGGACCAATTTTTAAAAATCAGGGTTGAGGGCCCAAATTGGGAAAGGACAGAAAAAAAGCTCTGAAAAACACAGCCTGTGGCCACACCATGGATGACAACTGCCAGGTGAAGAACGCTAAGCTTCATGATGAAGGCCATCTGAAGCCACAGACGGTTTCCAAACAGGAGAGAAGAGCACCCTGCAGTGCTGGACAAGGGGCAGCAGAAAAGAGGACAATCTATAGGTAAGAAGATGAGGGGAACTTAATTCTACAGTCTAGAAACAGATGATAAAAGCACAAATTAAATGGAGAATGGGAAACATCTCAGAAGAAAACTGCAAAATGTTTGAGGGGAGTTGAATATGTAGACTAGAAAAGGGAAGGAAATTAGATAACTAGGGTTTGAAAAATATTGGAGAAAAACCAAATAAGCAAACAAACAAAAAATGCCACCGATAAAAATAAGAATGGAAGCAGTAGTTTCTCCAAATGAGAATTTAAATGTTGTATAACAAATATCGAGGGGAAAAATTATTGACATGAACAAGGAGTGATAACAGAATTAGAAGAAATAACATTTCCCAAGCGCCTTGCAAGTATCAACACTCGTCTTGTCATACTTCAACAGGGCCAGACCTGGAAATTTTAGGGAAAAAGAGATAATAGCTCTCCAACACCAAGATTGAATAACTTCCTTCTATCTCAGTGGCCTCCAGTTGACCTGCCCCTGCATTGAAGAAAAACATGAATATTTTCAAAATAACACAAATTTGTATTGCCTAAGGAAAACACTATACCATATATAGAAAAGTACATTCTGACTAGGGTTTCAAATTCAGACTCCTGAGACAAATCCTACTTAATGTACTTTGCAAATGTCACCATACAAAATGAGAGTGTATGCTTATAATTCCCCCACACAATAGGCACAGTGTCAGCGATTAGTGGGAGTTCAATAAATATCTATTAGTTGAGAAAGAAACCAAAGTGGAGAATAGAATTGAGAGAACAAGAGTAGGCAAATAGATAAGCACTAAGTTTTCCCCCACAAAGTGGAAATACAGACAACTGATGGCCAAGGTCATGACGGAAGAAACTGTATTTTGCTTACAGTAACGCCCCTGCCCTGAATGCTAGCTAGCACACAGTAGGCAGTGTGACACTATATAAATAAATGACAAATAAAAGGCTACTGTAGTATCTACTCTGCTGCTACACCAATGACTTCTTCCCTGTCTGGTTACTGAACTTCTCCAGGTCACTAAGAATCTGTCCTCAGGGAACTTTGACATAGGAACTAAGGGGACCATCTCTACACGTGGCTGACCTATGAACGTGCACATGTTGTCCAGGACTCCAGAGGGCCATCTTCATCCCACTGCATGGCCCAGTGGCAGAAGAAGGATTTCTTTTACTATAAACATGTAGCAGATAAGAGAAAAGGCACGGAAATAGTCCCAACAGCTTTTTGGATCCTGGGTTCAGTCCCCTCCTCTATTCCAGCTGTGCTGGGGTCATTGGTTTCCGTGACCCCGCCCCATCACTCTGTTACTCATAAGCAGATATCCCAGCCAACACAGTAAAGGAGCATGCAGAGAATCTATCCAGCCCCGTAAGGTAGAAGAGCAAGTAAGGTTAAAGATCAAGGACAAATATGCTCTTCACTTATAGATCACCTTGGGGTACCACAGTTTTAGATGCCTCTGGCATAGATGCCATTGGATGCCACAATCCAGACCCTGGATCCAACAGAGGAAAGTCCCCACGGCACCATCTAGTGCTCTGGTTTGGAGGAAACCTAGAAGTGCCTGGAAAGGGAATGCCAAAGAAAATGAGCACTCTCATCCTCCTCCTCCCTTCAGAGTTTTGGCCATGGTTGGAGAAATGACAGAAACTTATGAAACAGAGAGATGGCAGAGAATGCCCACCAGGAAACTGTGAAGAAGAGGAAGAATGAGGATTGGGGAAGGGGCAGAAGAGAGTGAATTAGCTGTAGAGAATACACTGGTGACTCCCAGAAGCGCAAAGGCTGTTTGTGAGACAGGGACACTCACCCCACCATTCTGGAACCATCAGCAGCTTGTCCATGTCACTGTAGTAATCATACCCTCCATTTACTTAATCACACAAATTCTCCATCACTTCACCACATGCAATATATGCCAGTGGCAGTATGGATGTGGAACTCACTGGTTAGGAAGTAGGGACAATGGCCGAGGTCTCACTGGGCAGGTAAGAAGGGAGAAGGGAGGATGACGCCCATTTCCATTTGTTACATAAACTCTTCAACGGAAATCATTTTTAGAAAATGAAAAGTCCTAACAGGCTTTTAAAATGTTTTCTACCTAAGAAATTTAGTAATTATAATATATATCCCATGCTTATTATTTTATTATTTATTATTACGAAATTTATGTACTATACATAAGTAAATATTAGATAATAAACTGTAAATAAGTCCAAGGAGTTAAGAACTTTAAATAAGGCATTAAGAAGAGAATTAAGGCAAATTATTACAAAGTGTTTCATTGCCGTAAGTAACAAACAGAAACAAAATCCTTCACTCCAAACTGCAATATTTTCTCCCTAATTCAACTCGAAGTGTTCAAAACTCCAAAGAGATGGTCAAGATCTAGCCAGTGCATTTTATACTATCTCGAAGTGAGATTATTGGAAAAGAAATATACTCATCTTCCTAAGTCAGACAGACTTTCCTACCTCAGCTCTGGGCTCCTTGTGCAAAAGAAAGGAAAGGAGAGGTAGAGGCAGACCTGGCCTGGACACTGCTGTGTAACTAAGACATTGTCTGGTCTTCATCCTGGTTTCCTGGGAGGGAGTCTCTAGACTTTTAGAGCTTCCCAAGTGATAAGAGCATCTTTGCAACGCACCTTGGGGGTCTTGGTCCACACCTGGGACTCACAGTGGGTCCCAAGCAAGCTTTAGATGGGGTCCGGCCATGACAGAAAGACCAATCATATGACTAGAGAGTGATTAGAGGGTGTCTCAGTCAGGTGAATTAGCCCAACCTTCTAACTTCTAGGACAGCTAGAGATTGAGTTCAATGATCCTTTTAATAATGCCCATGTAGTAAAACAATAACAATAAAAAAGAGTAAACACCAAAGCTCAGGAGAGCTGCCCAGACTGGTGACTCACAACGATGTTCTGAGAAGGTGACTTGTCCTGAGGTCGTGGAAACTTCATGTCTGATACCCTCCCAGACCTTACCCTTGTGTCTCTCCATTTGGCTGGTTCTGATTAATCCTTTATAAGAAAATAAATTGTAAGTATAATATTTTCCTGGATTATCTGCAGGGGTAATGAAAACTCACAATTCATATCCAGTTGGTCAGAAGTGCAGGTGGCCGGGGGACCCCTGAGTTTGTGGCTGGGGTCTGAAAGGAGTGCAGTTCTTCTAGAGGCCTGTGTCCTTGTCCTATGGATTGACCTAATCCTGCCTGGTGAGTGTTAAAACCGCACTGCAGACTTTACCCAGTGAACTCCTGGAGGAGGGAGCCAAAAGGGAAACCTTATTAGCACTCACAACACTTATTAACTCGCAGGAAAGGTAGGATGAGACGCTAGAGCTGAAGAAACTTGAATCTAATTCTCCTTCTACTTGATCAGGTTGTTTCTGGTGAAATTAGGTAAGCAGCTATCATCAGAGCCTTGGTTTCGTTATCCACAAAACAGAAATTATGGAAATGAAGGGTTGGCAAATTTTTTTATAAAATGTGAGGTAGAAAATATTATAGGCTTTGTGAGCCACTTATGGTCCCTGTCTCATATCCTTCTTCTCCTTTCTCTCCTCCTCTAATTCTTCTCCTTTTTCTTCCTTTTTAACACAAAAGTCTTTCAATTTAAGAAGCTTTTGATATAGTTTGGATCCCCAAAGGCCATAAATAGTGCTGTTTGGAAGTGGTACAGCTTCAGGAGATGGGACCTAGTGGAAGGAGGCGGGGTCATTGGGAGTGTGTCCCTGGTGAGTTGTTGGGACCATTTCTGCTGTCTTTGCAACCTTTGCATCCGTCTTTGCCAAGAGATGAACAGTTTCTTCCACCACACAACTTGGCAACAAGGCCAAGTGACCACGGACTGAAACCTCTGAAACTGTAGCCAAAGTATACTTTTCTTTGCTTTAAATTGTTCACGTTAGGAATTTTGTCACAGCAACCAAAGTCAACTAACCCACCTTACAGGTCAGACTCAGCTCACAAGCCACAATTTGCTAATCTCTCACTTAAAGGAAGTTCTTTCACAGTAAACAACCTGAGTATATCCCAACCCCCACCTCAAGGAAATTATGGCTTTATTTTTATTACTTTACATTTTCTAGCTCTCATAGATGGGAATTCAAACTTTTATTCCATGAATTATGAAGTCAGTTATGTCTTTCTTCTACTTTTTATGCATTGTCCTTGAAAAACATGTAAAAGTGGTTTTCTCTTTGCCTCCAAGTGTACCTCTAGGAGACACTGCAATAATTATACAGCCTTTTAAGAAGAGGCATGTGCTCACACATGTGCACATACACACACACTCATGCACATTCCATTCATCAGACAGTTCAAGATTTACAAAGATGTCTCAATCTCTCAGAACACAGACATATCAAAAATGGCCCAGCCACTGGAGAAGCACTTGGAGTGATTATTTCTCCTAATCAAAAAGACACAATGAAAATGCTGTGCAAAAGCAAAATGTGATTATTCTAGTCTTGGCAGACACATTTCAGATGGCTTTTGAAGACCCCGCTTTGTACAAACCATATCTCTCCAAATATAGCATCTGTGATCCATTTCTACCAAGAATTCTAATCAAAGAATACAAAGGGAAAATGACACTGAAGGGTCAAACTTCTTATTTCTGTAAACACTTACTGGTTATGCTTTTCTCTTTTTATACGGACAGAGAAGATGCAAAAAAAAAAAAAAAACCCAAAACAGGCTATAGACTACTTATGATTTAAAATATTGCTAGGTGTTGAATTCATTCAATTATTAAACAACTCCTAGATACTAAGCATTTGGGTAGGGAGTGGAAAGGAGGTACGTAGTTTGAGGGATAAGCTTGTATTTTAGTGGCAAGAGAGACCCAGAAATACAGGATTCAAAGCATAAAGATGACAGGCTCCATGAGGGCTAAAGAAGTAGAATGACTGCATTACAGAAGCTGATGAACTAGGCTTATAAGAGTGCAGAGAAAGAGCAGGGCATTCCAGGTGTGACTGCACATGCACAGGGAAGCATGCCAGTGACCCTTTATTTAAACCTCGGCACCTCCGGTACTTTGGGTGAAAGGTGAGCTATAGCAATTTGAAGCTCCGTTTCCGATAAGTATGGCAAAAGGATCCAGGCTTCTGTTCCTCAAATCCCATTCTTTACCATATGTCAAAATACAGCTTGTTAATTAAATGAAGACAAATCAGCTTTTCAAGAACATTTATTTCACGTATAAAAACAGAACTATAAAAACAGCTATGTTTCAAGCACTCAATTCAGAGGATTTTCCTGAATGAGCTATTTTGGTGAAGGCTTAAAAATACAAATCTAGTGACTTCTCCATAGCAACTTGCTGTGTTAGGAAAGATATTCTCTATTGCATTCCTAGGACCTCAAATCTCTGAGCTCAAGGTAGGACTATTGACTTTAAATTCCCACTGCCAATTTAATATGCATGAATACAATCGCCTGCAGGGCCTTGATTCCAGGAGGCCAAAATCTGCAAATGTTCAAGTCCTTTATATAAAATGGTACAGTGTCTGCATATAACAGACACACATCTTCCCGCACAGTTTAAGTCATCTCTAGATTACCTATAATACATAACACAGTCTAGATGGCATGGAAATAGTTGTTGTGCTGTGTTGTTTTATTACTTACTTTATTGTACTTTTTCAAACATTTTCCATCTGTGATTGAATGACTCTGCAGACGTGGAATCCACACATAGGAAGAGTCAACTGTACAACCTTTAACAGTTAATCCTAGAAGAGGTGTAGGAGTGTTTGCAGTTCTGGTTTGCCTATTCTATGCACTTTGAAGACACACAACTAACTCCTTGCCCAAAGGTACATGGATTCACTACACCTGGCCACACAGCTAACTAACATCACTGGTGACCATTCCATCTTGTTCTTCTTATAGCCTTCTCTTTCTTCCTTGAAAACATCAATTCTGTTCCCTATCCGAAGACTTGGTGCCTGCCTCTCTTTCTACCCAGAATGCTCTTCCCTCATCTTTGCTTTGCTAACTCCTTCCTCTTACTCAGGCCTCAGCTGAAATCTCGCTTTTCCATAGAAGTACATCCTGAGCCTCACCCTAACTATAGTATTCCCACTCCGGGCTACTCCTTAATATCACACACTCTTTCTTTCATTGCTCTTACCATTCTTTAGAATTTGCCTATTCATTTTATGTCTTCCAACATTCAACATAAACTCCAGGATGGCAGGGCTCATGCTCCTGGTGGCTACCTCTGCATCCTGACATGGGGTGCACAAGGCATTCAATAGATATGTTCAACACAGGAATCAAGGCAGCACAAAATTTCACATTCTGCTTAAGTGGACAGAGGAAAATGCAACTCCTTAAATATAATCTGCAACTAATCTGACCACCTCTTAAATCATCACCCAATAAATACCTGGAAAAAATGGAAATGGAAGATTTTGTTTGGTGCTTACTCTAATTTAAAAGTTCATGTAAGCAGTTTTAGACTCTCTTGAATAAGGATGTGCCATCCTCCTCTCGCTTCTCTCCTTTAAATGGTGCTGGGTAAGTGGAAGGTAGGGATGGAGATGTGGGATGCTGGCATAAATGTCTCCTCTCTCCTCTGCTCTATGAAGTGATTTTCCTGATGCCCCTGTCTGGATTTGTGGCCACAGTCTATGCCTAGTCTGGCTTGGCTTTATCAAAGAGAACTGGTGCTCTCTACACGGCTGTGCCTCACCTGCACTCCTGCCTCACCTGTGTGGCACCCACAGCACGCCAGGGTGTGTATCAGCCATCAGCCACAGCCCTGCTGAAGTGGGCCCTTGGAAGGCCCCGTAGCTTTCAAATCAGCTCCCAGGCCCCCTCAAATGTATAGGAGAGGGGTTCAGAAAAACTAAACTTTCTGCGCTTCAGTATTATCCTCACTTACTACACATACCTCACCTCTGGTTGAGTAATCTTTCTCCAGAGAAAGAAAAAACAAGACACATCACATCACTTTCTTCTCTCCCCACCTAGCTCCCACTTCCTGAAGGTCAAACGCACAAACAAGCTTGTTAATGTAACTTCCCAACACCAGTCTCCTTCTAGATTCCAATCAATGCCTAGAAATCGTGCTGAAGTATTTCTTCAATGTAGAAGATGCTGAGAATCTAGCCATCCAAGCTATCAAAAATACGATAAAAGGAAAAAAAAATACGATAAAAGGGTGGGAGACTAATCTACAAAGTCCATAAACGAAAGACTGGCTGGCCAATTCCTGAAAATGCCTTGAGGCTTTCTTGCCCTTGCTCCTCATCTCTCCCAGGCAGGGGAGGCTCTGAGCCGAGGAGCAGGCGCTGCTTACAAGAGACAGGCACGTAAGTCTCCTTCAACTGCCACTTCCCACGCACAGCAGCCTTTATGGCAGCTTATCATAGGATCCTAACTTTCTTCTTAAGAACCTGGGCTGGGGATTTAGCTCAGTGGTTAGAGTGCTTGCCTCACAAGCCCAAGGCCCTGAGTTCGATCCCCAGCACTAAAAAAGAAAAAAAGAACCTATCATCTGCTTCCATCAACAATATTAACATAAACTTCAAAGTGCATGTAGTCGGATTTGAACAAGTGTGTTAGCTTCTATTGTTCAAAAAAACTGACTTCAAAGGTTCATGGTTCATGGTTTCAGAGGCTGATTGTGCGGACCTGAGATGAGGCAGAACATCATGGCAGTAGGGGACAGGGGCACAAGCTGCTCACTCACAGCAGCCAGGGAATGAGCAGGCGAGAGCCAGAGAAGAATGGCCAGGGACCAGACACAGTCCCCGTCATAGCTCCATGACCCACTCTCCTCAGCTGGGCCGCACCTCCTGCTTCCATTACCACCTCCCAACACTGCCGTGTAATTATGATCTCATCAACAGATGAACGCACAGATGAAATTAGAGCCCTGAGGATCCAATCACTTCCCCATCAGCAACCAAACTCCCAACATGGTAGGCCTATGGGACACATATATCCAGAGCACAGCAGCAAGCCAACATGGAAGACAACTCGTTCCCTTTTATTCCCAAACCAATCACATGAAATAGACATTTCACAGCGCGATAGCATTTCTTGACTTTCTCATTGATCTGACATTTTGTGTAACGCATTCTCTTTTCAGACACAGAAGTGATTATGTTTAAAATATGGGGAAAATCTTTTAAAAGGAAGTGTATATGGAATCATCTGACTGCCCAACATCTCAACAAATTCAGAGTAACCGGATCACTTTGTTTTCTTTGCCAAGTCACTCTCAGGCTCATAAATAAGTATGATAAAAAGTACAACTATCTTTTGTCAAGCCCACTACTATTCTAAGCATCCTGCATGTATTAACACATCCAGTGCTTATGACAATCACAGGAGAACCAGCCTCATCTTAGAGTATAAAAACAAGGCGAAGAGTAATTAAGCAACGAGCTCAACATCCAAGTTTGAGCCTTCACATGTGTGGAAATAACCCACATTAGCTTCAAACACCAAAGGAGGTTGGCAGAATGAGGAATGAGTTTATTTTAATTTATATTATTAAGACATGTTCCTTTAAAAATGCAAATGAAATACAAATGTTTTTCATGTGTATGATTTTACATGTATCGCCACCAAATCTGCCTAAGTGCAGACATTTCATTTAAAAATCATTAACTACCCAGGATATGAGGTATTACTTAGATTCCAACATTGCCCTGTTCAGCCTTGTTTCAGATGACGAGAACTATGACCTCAACCACAGCATATAGAAAGAAATCCTGTGGTGACTAGCAGTGCCTTTCTCACCATGACGGGCTATCTAGGGCACTAGGGCCATGTTGTTAGCTTTCTGTCCCAATAACAGACAGCCAAGTAATCGACTTGTAAAAGTAAAGGGTTATTTTGGCTCACAGTTCTGGAGGCTGCAATTCATGGCTAACTTGCTCTGTTACTTTGGGCTGGGGGTGACAGTCCAAGTACCTGGTGGAAACATGTAGCAGAGTAAAATGCCTCACTCATGGCCAGGACATACACACAAAAAGCAATCGAGAGACAGACAGACAGACAGACAGACAGACAGAGATGGAGAGACAGAGAGACAGAGAATAACTCAAAAATTTTCTCAAATTAAATGTTTAATTTATCAAAATATCTTCAAGCATCAATTTTACATACTGTATTTAGCATCTATTGATCAAGCTAAAGAAAGTATTTGCTGTTTTAAATATTTGAGATCTTCCTCGAAATATAAAAGAGTTAGAACAACATAGAGTAATACATCTTAAATGCATCTGAGTCTATAAATTCTCTTATAGCCAATAAATTAAACCATATAGTCAATAAAACCGTAAGCAGGGTATCAATCTTTAATTGTACATTCTCAAGACACTACATTGGTATATGACATACAACAATATCATAGCCATGTGGGTATAAAAACCAGTCATAAATTTACGAGGAAAGAAAAGCATATAAATAGAACAGAATTATTTTAGTGAAGTAAAGATCAAGATGATACTTGTGCCTAAAGAACAAAATATAACACTCTCTGAGTGTATATGCAGCCCTTGATGGTGGGGAAGAAGCCAGACACAAATGCATTTTCCTATTTCCCATGAGGCAAGCATCTCTCACATGACTAACATTTGAGATTGTAAATTACTGCTCCCTAAAACTCACAGACTTCTTTAAATTCATGGAGAATATATTTGCTTAGAAAGAATATCTCTCCCTCATTTAAACTCTACACTGAGATTTCAAAAGTGGAATTCAGCATGATATTTGTGTTCTTGGTAGGGGGCGACTTTCCACTAATGTAAAAACAACCCATGTTAGGTGATGTTCAAGCAACTGGCCCCCTCAAATGCTCCTGGTAACCCTAGAAAGTCTAAACTCATTTAGAAGACAGAAAACAACACATCAATACTAGGAGGTATAAATTAAGGTTACCATACTTACAAAGTGACAAAGTTTAAAAGGCATTAGTTGGGGTTTCTGTTTCTGATCATGAGAGTGTAAGGAGGTCCTTCTATTATGATAATGAGAAAACTGGATAAAATACAGAAAACAACTGTTTTCTGATCTCAAACGACAGACAGTTCAGAAAAGCGCTCTCTGAGAGAAAAGAAACAGGTGAGTGTTATGATCACACCATCTTTCTATCTGAAAGCTGTTTCTGGGATAAAGCACATTAAGGAAAACTTTGACAAAAACCTGGCAGTCTCACCAAATTGAAGAGAGAGGGATCTCAGTTTGGGGAGGACAAAATGATGGTAATTTGCAGAGCAGGCAGCTGGAGAGGGGAGAACTGGGCAAGATACAAACTCCAGAAATGTGCCTGGGAGTTGATTTGAAACTGTGGCTAAATCTGCACATATGTCTGGCAAACTCATCAAGACTACAGAAAGAATAATTACCAAGGAGATATGAGAGGAACAATTCCAGAGCTGTCTCCAATCCAGGACACCTCACTGAACACATCGGGAATCGTGCCTCAGCTGTGGAGCTAAAAACGGACCGAAAGGGAAGGTGACTCCAGACCCGCCACATAACTGCTTAAAAGACAATCAAGCGGATCCACAAGTAACCAGGCCAGAACGAGGGTCAAAACTGCTGATGAGAATCAGCATCCAGCACGCACTGGACAATGTCTGCATCCAATCAAACTCAGTACACGTGAAAAGAAGCAGAAAACGCAAAGGAAACAGATATAACAGGTATAACTAGGAGAAAATTCGGCAATAGAAACAGGCTCGTAAGCAATAAAGATGCTACCAAAAAGGGATGTTAAAATCGCTACTATAAATTTTTTGTGTGTGTGTGTGGTGCCAGGGATCGAACTCAGGCCCTTGTGCTTGCAAGGCAAACACTCTAATCACTGTCGCTACTATAAATTAATTCAATATGTTCACAGATTTAGAGAAAAAAGACGATAGGAAGAACTAGAAGATATACGTAAGAAAAAAGTAGAACTTGTAGAAATGTAACCTAGAATGTCTGAAATGAGTATGTGAATAGATGGGATTAACAGCAAATTAGACACTGCAAGGAAAATTTGAATTTGAATAGAAATTATTCAAAATGAAGTACAGGCAAAAACATAAACAGAGCATCAGTGAACTATGAGAAATCTCAAAGGAGGTCTAATGTATGTAATACACACACACACATACATAAATAATAATAGTAGGGAAAGAAGAAAGTAGTGAGGGAAAATATACAAATATTTGAAGAAGCAAAAGTATTTCCAGATTTGATAAAAAGCATAAACTGAAATGTCCAGAAACTCAATAAATTCCAAATAAGATAAATATAAAAACAGAAAAAATATATATAGAGAGAATATTACATGTTGAGGGGGAAAAAATAAAAACCCTATCAGGCCTCCCAGTTAGACAGGAGGAATAAGCATTAGTGACCTATGGCAAAATATAGTGACTGTAGTTAATAATGAAAAAAAAGAACTACATCAGAATTTTCAGAACCTGTGCAAGACAATGTAACATCTTTAAAGAGTTTTTCAAAAGTATCAATTCAGAATTTTATACCAAGCAATAATACCCTTAAAAAGTTAAAGTGGAATAAAGATTTTCTTTCACAAAAATAAATGTCGACAAGATTTATGAATTACAAGAAAAGCTAATGGAGATTCTTCAGGTTTGAGGAAAAGAATATCAGATAGAAACTTAGATCGCACACATACATCAATGAAGAATGCCTAATGTGGGAAATATATAGGTAAATAAGACATTTCCTTTAAGAATTTTTTAAAATTTATTTAAAAGATAAGTAAATAAAATAGTTTATTGTGGAATCTATAAAATACCTGGAAGTAAAAATGGATAGTACAAAGGATAAAAGGGAAAATGAATAAAGGAATACTTTAATAATATTAAGTAAAGTTATTTGACTATTATATTAAGGTATATATATATATGAAGACAGAAAGTGACAAATGAAAAGATGCACACAGGAACACATAGAACCACCACTAAAAAACAAAAAACAAAAGAGTTATAGTTTAAAAACCCAGAACAGAGATAAAATAGGATTCCTAAAGTAATATTTTTAAAAGACAAAAAAAAGAAGACAGCAAGGAATAAAGAAGGGATTGGAGAAGCAGAAAAGCAAGCAGAAAGATGGTAATTTAAATTCAATCACAGAGATGATACACTAAGTATAAATATCCCAAACACGCCCATTAAAAGCAGAGATTGTCATACTGGACTAAGAAAACAAGATCCAATTATATGCTGTCTACAAGAAACACATGTTAAATATAAAACATAAATAGGTTAAATGAAAAATGTACCATTCAAGCCACCCAAAGAAAGCTGGAATATAAAAACATCAGATAAAACATATTTTAAAGCACATTTAATAATGATAAAGGAGTTAATTCACCAAGAGGAATTAACAATCTCAAATATTTAGGCATCTATTAAATATATGAAGGAAAACTAATATATCTACAAGTAGAAATAGAGAAGCCACAATTATAGTCTGAGACTTCAATACTGTACTTCTTTCACAATAACTGACACAACAAGGAGAAAGAACATGGGTAGCAATAAGCAAGACATGAATAATACATAAGGCAAATGGACCCTTGAGACATGCCACCCAACAGATGAAGATACGTATGATAAACCTACATTATAAAACATAATCCAAAACCTACATCATACAAGAAATCTTCACTTAAAGGGATTGAAACGATGTAAAATAGATTTTATGTCTTAGAAATAAATAATGAAAAGTTCTTTGGAAAAATCATGGATATTTGCAAAATCAAGCAACACATTTCTGAACTGTAGGTTAAAAGAAGAAAGCAAAAGAGAAATCTGGGAATATATTGAACCAAAGTAAAATAGCAAAATTTGCATGACATTACTTACAGGGAAAAGTAGAAAAGTCTAAAAATGAATATGCTTTCTTAAGAAAGAAAGAAGGAAGGAAAGAAGGAAAGAAAGAGGAGAACAAATTGAACTCAAAGTACAGTAAAAAGAAAAAGAACAATGAAAAAGAAAAGAAACAAAGAAAATCAAAATTGATATTTTGAAAAGAATATTTTCTGTCTATAGATCTATTTTATAGAAGTCACAATGATTTTTAGTAGTATTGTTTAGACTATAACAAGGTGAGAAATTATTCTATTACGCTATTGAATGAATTCTACTAAATTATGCTGTTTGCATGAGACTACTTTGCAGTTAAAAATGTTACATTGCTAGGCGTGAAGGCACACACCTGTAACCCCAGCAGTTGGGAGGCTGAGACAGGAGGATCGCTGTGAGTTCAAGGCCAGCCTGAACTACATAGCAAGACCTTATCTCAAAATAAATAAATAAATAAAATAATAAATAAAAACATTACAAACAAGTATGGAGTAATCCAGAAAAATATTGAAGATATATTAAACAAATAAGCAGGTTACAGAACAAGATGCTATTCCCCCAGTCTATTTTGGGCAAATTAAGTATCAGAAAGACGTAAGACCTACAATTAGTACTAGGAGGTAGTCTTATTAAGAATAATTTCCTTACACTCTATCTCCCTCAGTTTTTCTCTACTGACTGTATAGTTTTTTAGACTATGAAATTAATAAATTTTAACCAAAATGTTACTTTAAACTCTTTAAACAAAAACTAAGCTTTCAATTTCTCTCAATAACATGCCAGTTACCCTGATCTGATCATTGCGTATCATATACATGTATTAAAATATCACACCGTACCCCAAAAATATGTACAATTTCCATATGTAAATTTTTTAAAGTGAGTAAAACTCTAAAATGTTCCATTTAAATACTTTTTAGGTAATAATAAAGGTGGAATAGTCTAGTAAACAAACTCTGAGTTAACCTAAAAAATTTTTGTATTTGCCAAAACTTAAGTATTCGTACTGTTTTAACAAGAAAGAAAGATATTATTTAGAACAAAGATTAAAATTTCAGTTTGTTCATTTGGCTTAAAAAACAATTTGAAATTAACATTTAATACAATTACTTAGCAACTTTCTAGGTGACCCACTGTTTTTTAGACCAGGTTTATGAAAGTAAGGTACATTGTATGAGCCTCTAAAATTTTTCCCACAGCATCCAATTTGGAAATTTTACTGTTTTTTTCTGCTCAGCAAAAATCTTTTGTTCTGCTGTAGTCAGACAGATTTATTTTGGATAAATTTTGTATTTGAAATGTTCCTCCCACAATAAATATTTCATTCAAGGAGAAACCACCATAAAATACCAAATGACTCAATACTGCAGTCCCCTTAGGAAACTTGGGGTTGGCAAAGTCATTCAGTTCCAGTTTTTTTAAAAAATGGAATGAATAACATCCTAGGCCTTTGAATCTCAAGCAGTAGCATTTTGTCCTGCCCAGTTACACAAGTCTCAAATTTACTTACCCTCAAATTTACTCAAATTCACCATAGTTGGTTACCTACTAGGTTAGTAATGGGGAGGAGGGCAGGGCAAGGCGACAAAATGAGAAGTAGATGCATAAAGAGATTCAAACAGGTTCTGCCCCCATGGTGGGGGTTAGGTGAAAGGTGAATGAGATCAGCTATACTCGGTGAGGAGCTACAAGTGCCTTAACCCTTAGGTGCCACGCCTTCCGTACACTCTGTGTGTTAGGAGTATGGTCTCAGGAGATGACTGTGACCTGCACACAATGACATGGGCAGAAAGTGACTGTTGTGTTTTATACCTAAAATGTCCTCCAAAGCCACATGTGCTCACAGGTGCAGCTTTGGCGAGGTGACTGGATCGTGGGTGTGTGATACTGGATCAGCCCACTGATGGGTTCAGACCTGGGCGTGATGTCGGGCGGTAGAGCCTGGTAGGAAGGGGTAGGTGGGTGGTGTGGGCATGGGCTAGACGGGTCTGTGCTCCGCTTTCCATCCTCCTTGCTTCCTGCCTGCCTTGCCATGGACTGTCTCTCCTCTGCGACGCCCCTCTGCCATGCCACCCGACCCTGGAGCCAGCTGACTATGGACTGAAATCTCTACAGACTACGAACTGAGGTAAGACTTTCCTCCTTTAACTTACGTTTATGGGGTATTTTATCCCAGGAACAAGAAGGTAACTAAGACAGTGCCAAGAGGGGAGTCCCGTGAGAACGGCGGTATGCGCCAAGAGGGAAGCATGGGAAGCAGCTCTGCTGTCATAGCACTTGGCACAATCACGGTGCTGCTCAGAGACATTTTCTCCCTCCGCTCTCCCTCCATCACTCCATCTCCTCTCTCCTCTCCTCACTCCTTCCTCCTTCTCGCTTTCTCTATCCTTCTCTTCCTCTTCCTTCTCTGTCTCCTGCTCTTCCCTCCTCTCCTCTCATCTCCTCCTCTCTCCTTCCCTCCCCTCCACGCCCCTTCTCTCACTCTCCCCTCATTTTCTACACCCCGTAGGCCTACATTAACCTCATTCTGTAACAGGAATCTGACCACTGGACTAGCTGGTGTGAGACTGTAGCTAGCACAGCAGAGCTGGGACGGAAGGCAGACTCGAGCTCCCCACCGCTGCCCATCCAGCACCCACACTGAACAGCCGCCATATCTAGGCTCCCACCATCTTGCCCCACCAGGCTTCTCGGGTTTTCACTGATCCTCAAAGCACCTTCGGGCTCTACCCCAACATCCTCTATGAGAGTCTCACTCGTCGTTTGTGACCAGTGAGTCCTCCTCTTTCACCTTCTCTGCAGCCCCCTTTAGAATTTAAATTAGCTTTTCTTATGTCTCTGTTTAAGAAGCAGAGTACGATTTCACACCAGAACTTGCAGATGTAGATTCTGGCTAAAATTAAAAAATCAATACTTGAGTGAAGTCAGCATACCTCAGTCAATAAAACCAGTGCCCACCATTAGCTAGGAACAGTGCAGCACTTAGGACAAAGATGAACGAGACAGCTCCATGTAGGGCAGAGGAGTCAAAGACACGAGTGGTTTCCAAAGAGAAGGCTGCGTGTTACCAGGAGCTCTGGGACCAAGGTCCATGGAGGCAGGTAGCAGCTTCCAGAGCAAATCAGAGGAAGGTGAGGCCCACAGGAAGGAAACATCCAGCCCCCTATTTTAAGAACGAAGGATGAGCCAGCTCAGTGGCACACACCTGTAACTCCAGCACCTGGGAGGCTGAGACAGGAGAACTGCATTGAGTTTGAGGCCAACCTGGGCTATATAATGAGTTCAAGGTCAGCCTGCACTACAGTGATCTTGTCGTGGAAAAAAAAAAAAAGGGATGAATGCAGAGGCTGCAAAATGACAGTCTGGGGCAAAGCAATAACACACTTAAAGTCCCCAAGGCAATAATTAATCTGTGACATCACATTCTAGAGGCCATAACAAGTCTGCCTGGCTAGAAAACAAGGGGTGCATCACATGTGAAGGAAGAAGAGGACATTGAGCAGAAACCCAAGTCTGATGGATCTCAAAGTCCGGGTATGTGACCTAGACGGCAGCAACCATCTGAGAGATGCCGAAGAATGTACAGGGGTAAACAGGATGTGATGAGACTTGCTGGGTGAATCAGAGAAGGAAGAGGGGGCAGGAAGGAGGACGAGCAGGTTAAAGCACAGTGTTGGCAAAACAGGGGAGAAACAATGTCCGATATTCAGATTGAGGCAGAAATAAAAGAAGCAGGAAATTTAGGGAACGATTAAGTCATTGAAATCAATAAGGTGGTCCACAGAGAGGAAAGCAGAGGCAGGAATGATACTGTGGTGCTGGGTGTGGGCCGTCACTGGCAGCACCATTAATTGACATTTGGGTGGGGAGGACGGAAGGAAGAGATGCTGGAGAAAGAAGAGGGCTTTTCCTAGGACATTTCTAGTTTGTGATTGCTTTGAAGCCTTCAAATAGACACAGTATGCATTTGGGCACTTGTATAGAGAAACTGAACACAGATGTGGACTGAAAATTGAGGAACCATTATTATGCGAAGACTGTGAAGCCAGACAGTCCAAGCAGAGTTCACAAAATAAGAGAACAGGTAATGCTGGGTATGTCACATGACATGGCTTAGAGAAACAGTTATAGCTTTAAATGCTTATAAAAGAATAAAAGTCTAAAATAAATGAGCTAAAATGTGATCTTCAGAAACTAAAGCAAGAGGAGCAAATTAAAAAGCAAAGGACAGGGACAATGGTAAGGAAATGCAGTGAATTAGAAAATACAAAACAAAGACCAGTGAAAGATTTATTGGCAATATTCACACCTAGAAACTTGAATACAGAAGGAAAAATAACTACAAAGAAATACCAAAAAGACTCCAATAGCACAACAAAAATATAAAAATATCAACCAATGGGTTTACATAAATTTCAAAGCTTCTGCTCAGCAAAGGAAACAATCAAGAGTGAAGAGGTAACCTACAAAATGAGAAAAAAAAATTGCCAGTTACTCTTCTGACAGAAGGCTAATAGTCTGAATACGCAAAGCACTCAAAAAAATTAACCCCCACTCAAAACAAATGACCTGGGGTTGGGGATTTAGCTCAGTGGTTATACCACTTGCCTCGCAAGCACGAGGCCCTGAGTTCAATTCCCAGCACAAACAAAACAAAACAAAACAAAAAAATGACCTAATCGAAAAATCGGTGAGTGAACTGAATAGATACTTCCCAAAAGAAGAAGTACAAATAGATTGTAAGTATGTTTCCTCATCTTTAACCATTACATAAATGCAAATATAAACAACTCTGAGAGTCCATCTTATCCTCGACAGATTGGTTACCAAGAATACAAAAAAACAACAAAAGCTGGTGAGGATATGGGGGAAAAGAAATCCTTCTACATTGTAGGTAGGAATGTAAGTCAGTAAAACCACTATGAAAATCAGTAAAGATTCCTCAAAAAAACTAATAGAAATTGTGTTTGACTTAACTATACCTTTCCTGGGTATCTTCCTAAAAGAGCTAAAGAGATCACAGGATACATGAATATCCATGTTACAGCAGCAAAACTCACAATAGCTCAGTTCTAGAAGCATCCTCCACGCTTATCAACAGATAAATGGATAAAGAAAATGTGATATAAATACACACAATGGAATACTACTCTGCCATGAAGAAAAACAAAATGTCATTTGCAGGAAAGAAAATAGATAGAACTTGAAACCATAATGTTAAGTGAAATAAATCAGACACAGAAAGTTAAATACTGTATTATTTCTCTTATATGAGAAACCTAAGACATAAATAAATAAAAGAGTGATATAAAGGAGAAATGGTAGGAAATGAAGAGACAGACTTGTTGGAGATAGGGAAACCGATCAAAGGAAGGGAAAGAGGAGAGAATAGAAAGGGAAAAGGAGAGAGGACAGAGTTTGTTGCATTTTCAACATGTCTGTATAGCAGATCATTCATCAGACAACACACTATCAGGAGAAACACAGGTTCCAGAAAGGGCACTAGCAGAATTTCAGAAGAGCCTCCCGAGAGGACCCTGTTTTAAGACAAAATACAGAGCAGAGTGGGCAGCTCAGTGGTAGAGCACTTGCCAAGCATGTGTGAGGCCCTCAGTTCCATCCCCAGCACAGCAAAAACAAAACACAACTAGAGGACTGGAAAGCCATCTGACATAACTCCAATGTTCAAGAATCTCAAATTTTGCTATCCACTTAAATTGTTCAACAGGTAAGGCTATATTCAAATACTACAATGTACTTTGACTTACTTTAGCAGTCATCATATTTGGAAAAGTATACAATAATTTACTATCCTTTTTTACTTTGTGGAGTTTCTTTTACTTATAAAGCCCTGAAGAGGGAGGGAGCCAATAAAGTCCATATTTCTCCTTCAACATATCTCAAGAAAATGATAGTATTTTTCCCCAGACTTTTCATCCTACAATAAATATAAAATTCCATCTTAAAATCAATTATAGCCACTAGAGCTTGAAACACTAAATAGGTTTCATTTGCCACACATAATAAAACAAAAAAATATATCAATCAGCCTAGTTGTAAGGATGAATTAAATTTAAAAAGAAAAAGAACTTGGCTTACATGATTTGCAGTGACTTCTTGAATATGATACCAAATGCACAGGTATTTGACCAAAAAATAGACAAATTGGGCTTCATAAAACTCTTTTTAATTGTATATCAACAGAGTAAAAAGGCAACCTGCAGAATGGCAGAATATTTACAAATTGAATATCTGATAAAAAATTCATATCCAGAATATATAGAGAACTACTAAAACCCAACATCAACTAAATGACCCAATTCAAAAGTGGGAGGAAGACTTGCAAAGACATTTCTTCAAGAAGATACACAAATGTCCAACATCAGTCATCAGAGAAAGACAAATCAAAGCTACCATGGGGGCTGAGAGGAAACTCTATGCAAGGCCCTGGACTCTAGACTCAGGATAAAACAGAAAGGAAAGAGAGGGGAGGGGAGGGAGGGGGAGGGAAAGGGAAGGAAGGGAGGGGAGGGGGGCAGAAAGGGAGGAAGGAAGTTCCATCCTTTGTAACTTTTACCATGTAAAAGATGGCAAGAAATTCAGAATCCAATTCGTGTTCTTTGGGTTTTCCTGTTTTAGCAGGCATTATACCACTGCTCTAAACTGTGAGAGCAAATCAAATACCTAACAATAATCTGGCATGATATTTAAACTGAAAAAAAAAGACTTAAATTTGGGAGAAGAGAAAGTAACTTT